>OU015492.1:118865751-119055751 GCA_907164885.2 Dolomedes plantarius
ATTTTATTTTTTATTTTATATTCAAGATTAAGTAATTTAAAAAAGGAAATAACATTTCTAAATTTTTCATTCGAAGTAAATGAATCTGATATTTCTCAGTCTTTATTAAGGAAAATATGTTTTCGAAAATTGTAGCATGAACACTCTGATGTCATAAGTGATTTAATAAAATAAGTACTTTAGAATATAATGCATGAGGGGTTGGTGGTTTATTACGCTTTAAGTTTCTTTCCGGCAAATAGCATTATTATAAGAAGCAATAGAAGACTGGAGAACATTGTAACAACCCTAACTGGGATCATTTGACTGTGATCGTATACGTACAATTATCGTCGCGTTGCGACCAAATCTGTTTCACCACACAATAATGAAAATGGGTACAACTCTCAAAGAAGACACTCTAGTTATACATATATACAATTTATTTACACACACACACACATATATATATATATATATATATATATTTACACGTCCATTATTTAGCATCAGGCTGAATTCGTAGTCTCATTCAAACACAGTATTAATATATATATATATATATTCAAGTACGATTATAATGCATATTATTCAGTATACATTAAGCAATGTCGATCAATGTGGGGCAAGTGGCGAGTATGTAATAAGCTAACCCTCCGCGTACGGCTCCCGCGATTTTAGCTGGGTTATCACGTTGGTCCGCTACTACGGTTCACGTGAAAATCGCGGGCGAAGATTTTTTTCCTCACTTTCAATACGAATTCCGCTTTTTCTCCGTGCAAGGTAAAAATGTTTATTGTTCATTATTTCGACGCTAGATGGCTCTACAGGGTCCATTTCATTTTAGAGGTATTCAGTAAAAGCCCGCGCATTTATCGGTTGTTCTCGTGTATTAATGTAGACGGAGAAAATGTAAAATAATCCTCCCGTATTTCAGAACCGGAATTTACGAAAATCGAGCCGTACGCGGAGGGCTAGGGATGTGAAATAGATATAGTTAACATAAATGATGACCCATGGGCTGCCGGCACTGTCGCTTAATCTCGTTTTACCACTGGTGTACACAAAGTTCGTATAATTCTTGATAGTCCGTGTGCAATAAGTTCGTCAAAAGAGCTTTATATTGGCACTAAAAGTTCGTTGCTCGATAACACCTCAGGATTAATCTCGTACATAGGTTTGCGATGGTTCTCTTAGGTTGCTCCGCGGGTCAGTCAGCACTGGATGTCGGTCATCGAAGCATTCATCATATCACCTCGTAACAAATCTCGCTCCGGTAGTCTCTGCTCGTTGGTCACCTTATTTCAGAATTCCTTCATTGTCCCACCGTTGTTATATCGTTGACGTTATTTATCTTTACGTACATTCGTTAATTCATCAATTGGCGTTGCATCGGGATGCTCCTCGTTCTCGCAGCAGCTTAATTCATTTTTCTCCTTCTTTCTTTCGTATGGAGCTCACTCTGGCATTTAATATTATATTATTGGTAAATTCGTCAGCCCTGTAGCAGATTAGAAATTTCTCATTTTTTTATAAAGGGATCTTCTTTTAAAATGCTTCTTACTGGTATATATATATTTATTTTCTTTTTCTACTATTGGTTGTTGCCTTCTTGGCTTCTCATTCGCTCGCCGAACCCCTTTATTGGGATGAAGTACGAGTCACCTTGTTCATAGGTTCGTTCACGGCTTAGTTTAATTGCATTGGCTGCCTCTGAAATGTATCTATGCGTACGAATTAATTCTGACGCCTATCTGTGTCTGGGATACTTTTCACGGAACATCCACCTGCTTCTAACCTTTGATATCAGATTTACTGCTGCTGTCTTTTTAATTGTTTTATGTTTTATGGCCCGTGTTGTGGCACGGTAAAACGCCTCACTCTCTGGCGTCCTGAAGCGTCGGAGTCGTAAATTCGGCTGACAGTACAGGCTGGGTGGTCCCTAACAATTTAGATAGCCGCATATTCACATCCCGCTAATTACAAACATATTCTACTGCACAATTAGGTAAACCAGACTGGACGTAATCTTTTGTTTTAATTTATTTGAGAAATATAATTGAGAGAATTATAATGTACATTTATTGTACGTACGTAAAACAAAAGTTCAGTATTTTATGGTTGTCATAAATCTGTTTAAGCAAACATGTGATATATCTAATGGTCGAATCTTGTGATGCTTGAAAAATTGAACCCAGAAAGGGACACGAGATTTTTATTTATAAAATTTCAGATAAAATAGTTGAAATATCTTCATATTCTTTAGGTATCGTATAAAGTTGAAAATCATAAAGATATGAACCTTAATTGTTTACACCGCACGACAGTCGAGTAGCTAGTTCGGTATTCTGCTTGGATTCGACTACCGCGGTAGCTTGTTGTGTTTGGAATCGTTTGGAATCGAATTTTATTCGTCGGCCAGTTTAGTTCTAGATTTGGAATATATGATAATAGTTCTCCCATACTACCGACAAGAATGTCAAGATAAAAACAATTAGAGTTCCATCATAATGTCCGTGGATTCTTGACAGTATATGCTATGTCAACGCGTATAGCAATATAACTTAGGGCTTAGAATAGCCCTTTGCCATGAGAGCAGTAAGTAAAATATGAAGTCAAATTCTGAGCTTTGTAGGGAGCAATGCTGGCTCATCTAAATGGTGCTCCGATACTAAAGTAGCCAGAATAACTTTGAGGGTCTTCATGCTGCTATGTAAGATACAAGTGCCTGCCACATTACAAAAATCTGAGCTCTGTCACACAAATTTGAAGAATGTACTCTGATCGCTACAAGTTTAGTAATATACTTCTGTGAAAGTTAACATATTTAGTACACATGTAGACTATAATGAAGATAAATTAATCAAGTTAATTCGGCTCGTGTGTAAATTAAAAGTAAATTTTGATTTATCATAAAAAGTCCTCGAAAGGTGCTAAAATAATTTTCATGACTGGCAATAATTATTATGAATATTAATGATGTATTTAAGTTGGTTTCAGTTCTAAAAAGAAATCTTAAATTTTAAATGGAGTCTTAATATTAATTGCAGAGAAAACATTTGTAAGTTGATATACCATGTTATGGATTTTAGTAGGGTTCCCCACAACACTTCTTAGATATTTATATCATGTTGAGAGATACACAAAGTAATAGCTTTGTTAGGAGATGCGTAGATAGCTTTTAAAGTGCTAGATTTTCTGAAATTCTTGGAAAACTGATACACTGATATAACGGAATTATAACTATCTGTACCGCATGAACCTCGTTTACAGTTATGGTTCTAGGAAACTCTAAACAAGGGAATTTGAACTATATGTCATGCGTTGCAAACAAATAATTTAATAATATTTCGTTCAAATTTTCTCGCGGATTACCACGTCCGTCATGTTTTGGACAGGTTGACGTAATACACAACAACGCAATCAAACACACACAGATAAGTGAAGAGATAATTTTATTTGAATCTTATATATTGATAACAACTATTGGGAATAGCGTTTGAAATTTTCAGTGTCTATGTTGAAATACCAAGTACATTAAAACCGTAGTAACAATTGTTATTATATTGTTATTTGTCCTAAGTTGTCATTTAAAACTATTTACAAAATTTTTAAATACTCTGTGAATTCATGTGAATAATCAAATCTTATTCCAGATCATTAAAAACATTGAAAATATATTTTCAATTGGATGAATAGTATTGATTGATTCTGATTGATTAATTATACAATTAATAACATTATACGGATAATATTCACAATTAATAAATTTGTTAAAGCAATAACATATAAAAATTATTCATAAGATGGTTTATTTATCGCACGTAGAATTAAATGTCACCAAGTTAGAACAGAACGGGAGAGGGGGGGGGGGTTCAAAAGAAAATCATAAAAAAAAGTCTTGTCTCTTCAAACGAAACTACTGCGGGTTATTAACGCAGGATTACTTATCGTTGCCTACCTCTTTCGTATATATATATATATATATATATATATATATATATATATATATATATATACAGGGTGTAACAAAACTCTTGGGCAAAACTTTAAGGGGTGATAGTACACATCAAGACAAACAATATTATATAAGAAACTTAGCGTCCCAAACGTCTTTCAAAGGAGATAGACGCCATTAAAGTTTAGGGTCCGAAATTTCAAATGATTATAAAAAACGGAAAAATGGGTCAATTCGTTAGCGGTTTTAGCTAAAATGATTCTTTTTGTCAGTTTTTTCTTGAAAAATAAATTTAAAGATAAAGTAAAAAAAAATGTCAATAGAGGGCGCTTTAGACTTTGGAGTAACGAACAACTATTTTTTACCGTTACTTTTTTATCACATTAAATGCTTTCAAAAGCTTAGCCTTAAACTTAAATTTTGAGCTCAAAATTTGATTCGTTGGGGGTGGTTAAGTAGCGCAAACGGAATTGTGTTCAGGAGTGGAAATTTGAAACTCCCTCCCTCCTGAACAGACTTCAGTTATTCCCGATCTTGGTGTCGTAGGACTTTGTGTCCTAGACCAGGCAGCAACTACTACCTCCTAGACGTAAAATAAACTAGAGAGGGATGACAAAATGAAAAAAAATTATTCATAATACTAGACATGAGCAATTTCTCCTCTCAAAATACAAAATAAAAAAAGAAATTGATGTACGCACGTCGTGCGCATGAATAAAGGTTGAATGAATGATGACACGTAGAAAATGGTACACGCATGATTTTCTTGTGGAATCACAAAAACAGCTCGAAAGAGCGCCCACCAGCAAGGATGCAGGCATCACACCGCCGGCGGATTGACTTTCGAACATTAGCAAATACCCCGGGCATCTCCCGGATATCGCCTGCTACGACGGCAATTCTCGCAACCAGTTCCTCGTTGGAGTCGACAGGGCTTGCGTAAACAAGACACTTCATATGCCCCAGAGGAAGAAGTCTAGACAGGAGAGGTTAGGCGAGCGTGCCGGCCAATTTACCGGACCACCCCGTCCAATCCATCGCCCTGGATATGCTGTATCCAATGCACTTCTCACATTTGCGCTGAAATGTGCAGGCGCTCCATCATGTTGGAACCACATACGAGCCTTTATGTTGGCTGGAACACTTTGCAGCAGAACTGGAAGCACCTCTTGTAGGAATACCAGATACGTTCCGCCGTCCAGGTGCCTTGGCAGAAGATATGGCCCGATCAAATGATCGTCGATAATTCCGGCCCACACATTTTTGTCATCCCTCTCTCGTTTATTTTACTTTTAGTGGGTAATAGTTGCTGCCTGGTCTACGACCGAGCATCTAAAATCGTGAATAACTGAACTGCGTACAGGGGAGGAGGGGGGTTCAAATTTCACCTCCTGAACACTGTTGAGTTTTCACGACATAACCACCCCCAACGATTCAGATTTTGAGTTCAAAATTTAAGTTTAAGTCTAAGCTTTTGAAAGCATTTAATCTGATACAAAAAATAAGAGTAAAAAATAGTTGTTTGTTACTCCAAAGTCTAAAGCGCCCTCTATCGGCATTTTTTTAACTTTATCTTTAAAATTTATTTTCCAGAAAATCTTGATATAAAGAATAGTTTAAGCGAAAACTGCAAACGAATCAACAAATTTTCCCGTTTTTTATGATCATTTGAAATTTTGGACCCTAAACTTTAATGGCGTCTATCTCCTTTAGAAGACGTTTGGAACCCTAAGTTTCCTATATAATATTGTTTGCCTTGATGTGTACTATCACCCCTTAAAGTTTCGCCCAAGAGTTTCGTTACACCCTGTATATATATATATATATATATATATATATATATATATATATATATATATATATATATATATATATATATATATATATATATATATATATATATATATATATATATATATATATATATACATATATACAGTGGGTTGCGAAATTATTAGGGACACTTTGAAAATTAGATAATTCCATTGTTATTTGCAAAAATGATTACAAATTGATTATTAGAGATAATGTAATTTATTTTAGTTGCATAGAGTGTTTTATTTAGAACACGAAAAGAGCATATTTATTATTTATAAGTATTTAATCTATCTTAAATAGTCATTTGGAAAAAAATTTGGCAAAATGCTTAATATTTTGTAATGCCACTCTTTGATGAAATTACGGCTTCGAGACGTCGAGGCATGCTCTCAATGCATGTTTTTGCTTTTTCTTTCAGTTCTGGACAATGATTGCATACGTGTATCAGCTTTTCGATGAGTTGCCGCTTGTTAGTGATCTGTTCCGTCGCTATTTTCCTTTTTGTGAGTTCCCACATGTTTCCGATCGGTTTCAAATCGGGTGAATTCCCTGGCCAGGACAAAACTCTGACATTATTTTGAGCCAGGAAGGCTATTACACTTTTGGATTTATGGCAGGGGACTAAGTCATGTGTAAATACGTACTCCTCATCATCATTGAACCATTCATCGACTTGAGGCAACAGGCGATTTTCCAGGACTTGGTTGTACTGGTCTTGCCTCATTGTCCCCTGGACGATGTATAGGCACCCCATTCCTTTCTCTGATATCACAAACCACACCATAATGCTTAGTGGGTGTTTTAGACTTTCCACAAGGCACTCAGGATAAATTTTCTCTCCGGAGCGACGTCGCACAAAAGCTCTTTTATCAGCCAAAATTTGGAAAATTGACTTGTCGGAGAAGCAGACCTGTAAAATACTAAGTAAGCATCAAAAACTCTTTGTTCAGGAATATTGCACAGTAATAAATCATATTTACTCGACTCCAGTCCTCAACTGTCATATTCTTGTGTTCTCAAGCCCATAACAGTCGCCTTTTCTTAGTTGCTTCAGTCAGGCGTGGTTTTTTGATTGGGCGAGGACCCATCAGGTTCAATTCAGCCAATCTCCTCTGGACTGTCCTTTTGGAGACTTTGATTTGGAGTGGTGAGACGAGACACACTCTATTTCCGATTTTCGAGACAGGCATCCCTTATCTTGCGGTCACTATGACCGGTGGAAATGCGTTTTCTTCCACTTTGCCCTATACGGTCCGCTTCCAATTTCACATGATTGTCGATTTTTTTTTAATCCGGTTGACCACTGATTTAGAAACAACGGTAATCGATGCTATATGTCTTTGGGAATGTGTTGTGTTTAAAAGAAGCGTCTTTATTTCAGTGCATTTACTCGGGAAAATTTTCCCATGCTGAAAAATCCAATACTGACATTTTTAAAGATTAAAGCATAAAAATAAAAAATATTGACTGCAAAAATAACAAAAATAATACAATATTAAACAAAACTTACAAAATTAATACAATATTAAACAAAACTTACCAAAATAACACAATAGTAAACACAACTTACATTGCAGTTTTTTGTGTTGAACCGGCACGAATTACCCACAGTCGATCAAACGCTTTCACCTGCTCCAGAGTAATGCACGCAGGTATTGCCACTTTGTAAAAAGTATTTCTAATGTTGCCAACAATACATAACAAATGCGAAAATGCATGGTAATAATTATTTTTGGTAATAAGATACATTTAAATGTCGAAATTTCAGAAATTGCGTAGTGTCCCTAATAATTTGGCAACCCACTGTATATAATTCAAGTCCCACTTTCAAAAGGCTGCAAAAACAGAACCACTGGTCAGAATGACTTCAAATTTGACCTAAATATACTGGAAGAAGGGGGAACAGTTTGCCATAATAAAAGAACTTCAAAAATGTATCAATAGATGGCGCTGTAGCAATTTGGAACATTTTTTTTCTTATGCCAAATCGTTTCCCCCTTCTCCCAGTATATTCAGTTCATATTTGAAGTCATTCCTTTTTTGCAGTCTTTTGAAAGTGGGACTTTAATTATGGACACCCTGTATATATATATATATATATATATATATATATATATATATATATATGTGTGTGTGTGTGTGTGTGTGTGTGTGTGTGTGTGTGATGTCTTAACTTTGGGGGACCTTAAACTTTTGTTTAGGATAAATGTGAATTGGCAATTAAATATTATTAATTCGCGGAATATCGTCGGAAAAAAGGAAGAGGGGTTTTTAATACCAAAAGTTAGCAATAGGGTTCGCCACTTGATGGTTGGGAAGATTATTCAATTGCAGCGGGTAGTATTATGTAACGAAGAAAGTTGCAGAACATTCGATTTGACTAAGCATAAAGTTTGAGCGGGAGAATAACAAAAGAAACTAGTTAGTTGGCAGATAGATTTCGATGGGGAAGGCTGCTATGGCGAGAGGTCGTTTAAGTAACGTAAAAAGGAAGCTTAACACACACACACACACACACACACACACACACACACATATATATATATATATATATATATATATATATGTATGTATGTATATATATATATATATATATATATATATATATATATATATATATATATATATATATATATATATATATATGTATATATATATATATATATATATATATATATATATATATATATATATATATATATATATATATATATATGTATACATATATATATATATATATGTGGGTATGTTTATATATACATATATGTATGTTAAAATTTTGGCGCATTTTGATACTTTTCTGCTTAACTGTTTACTGCTTCTCCAAGCGATACAGAATGCGTTTGGCACTTTGCTAAAATTATAACTCGCGAGGTACGGATAGTTTTAGAGTCTGAAATTTTGCTTTCCGAGGACCGTTATGGAGGAACGTAATGCTACATTAAAATTAATTATAATGGGCATGTGAAGAAAATCTGTACATTCTGGTGAAACATATATTAACTGGAAATTTGCAGATATATTTCTAAATTCTTCTTTAACTCAAATAAACAGCCTTAATATTAAGTATATTATTACAAATAATTGTTCTTCTTACTTAATAAAATTTGGAGAAAAAAATATCATATATGAGTTATATAATAAATAATACTTAGGTATAAACAATTCTGGAACGATATATAACGAGAGATATGAAAGGAAAGTATTAAATAAAACAAAGAACAAATGTATGGAATCGTGTTTTACGCGTCTTCTAATTCTAATCAGTTATGTACAAATAAATAAAGATAGATGCATGAGGAATTGCACTGAATTTAATTATATATGGATATTTGTGCTTAATTGTATCTTCAGCACCGAAAAATTCCCATCGTTATGATTTTTTTTTCAAATTAAGTGTTACGGACGTGTTTGATAAATCCATATTAACGTTCGAGTTTATTAATTTATGAGTGTATATATAGAGAAGAAAAGTTTTTGATGTCTCTATGACAATAACTTTTTAAGTATTTAAAGACAATACGATATTTATGAGAACTGAGTGTGTAGTTTCAGATATCTGTGTTACAGGATTATAAGCTTCATAAATAAAACAGTCAACTTTGTAACTTATATATTCAACGTTTCAGTGAGATTACATGACAAACAGGCTTTATGCATAATGCCTTAAACACATAATCTTAAATACATTCAAAACAAGGGAAATCTCTGTTTAAGTTATGTTGGAAGCAGTAATTATTCTACAAAACTATCTCGAGTGCATTCAATATTAAATGCAGTTGCAACTTGGGAAATACTCAGAGGCATATATTTTACCCAACAAATTGATTCTGTATTATATGCCAAGATTTGGAGCTCGAAAATATGATAATTGTAACCCTATGATGTTTCAGTGTTAATTTTTTTTTCTTAAAAGATTAGAATATTTAACTTAATTACTAGGAATAAAGTATCAATATATACTTTGTTCAAAGTGATAGAATTCAGAAAAGAACTATGCATTTATTATTGCTTTAAACTTATATTTAAACGTATACTTATTGCTTTAAACATATTGTCGAGGCTTTAATTGAGCTAAGGCATAAATGGCTAATTTACCGAAATTAATTAAGTCTAGCTCTGCATGCTGAAAGCTCTCTATCATTTTAGTTTAAACACTCAGGTTTTAAATATATATATTTATTGATCCTATGCTTAACGGAAATGAGGTTGGAATAGTCCACTTTCTGTTATGTTTCCCATCATGTAAACTATAAATAAAGAAAATAAATCAATAAAATACAGCGCGTGTGGAAAACAATAATATTTATTTAAAAGGCCCTCGAAAGGTGTTAAAAAATTTTTCATGACTGGCAAGAATTATTATGAGTATTAATGATTTTTTTCTGCCCATAATATTCCTTTTTTAATACATTTATTTGGTCATATTTTATGCAATTAAAAAATAAAATACAGTGTCAGAGCATTGCATTATAGTACTTACTGTTGCAGACATTATTCTATTAGGAAAATGATTTTAGTTTAATTCTTGTCCTAAAGTAATCCTTTATAAAAAGAATTAATGCTTCGCAAACTATAAAATAAAAATTATTTTAAACAGTTTTGTATACAAACCTTTAAATGATTTTTTTAGCAATTTATTTTAAAGACATATTAAAGAGTTATATAACCATTAATTCATGTTACAGTCAGTAGTTCATAGTTCAAAAAATAATACGCATGATAAATGTGAAAAATTGTAACATATTTTCGTAGCACGTTTTTCAATCTTGCAAAAGAAATTATTTACATAAACTTCTAAATTACTCTAAACTAATTATTACTTTTCAATACAAAAAAATATATTTCTGTATTTAACCAACCCGTACTAAAGGAACTGATTACGTCGCATACTGTAAACCAAAGTTTTTGCAAATAGATATTTGTTCCTAACAATCTAACAATATACTTCTTGTTATAACTGTCGTTGAAATCCTTGTTTCAAAATCTTAATGCTTACACATTACGATTGAAATCAAACCATAATTTCACAATTTTAAGACCTAATGTAATAAAAAATGCGTTAATATATTTCAACTGTTCAAAATATTTTCGCAAGTGATCACTAAAAAATTGATAAAAATCTGATCACATCATCTTAAGATTATTTAACTGGCAAATTAAATAAATTTTCTTTTAGAAAATTAAGTCCTGATCTGACACAATTATTATCTGACATAAATATCTACAAAACATTTGACTTCTTCAAAGAGCTCTGCTGTTTTGTCTTTTAGCTCTAGTAATCTGTTGAACAATTTTTCTATTGAATCGGATTGATATGAAAAATCATAACAAATAATGCTCAACAGAAGTATTTGAAACTATTTATATATATATATAACAGAGGCCGTAGAGCAGCTACAATATGTAATAAAAGAGGGAAAAGACGGGATTGCTTCTTAAGCATGAAAAAAACAAACTTTTAAATGGGAAAATATAATTTACTAGCTTCTATACTTTTGTATGATAGAACACCACTAAGTCACCTATTTTAAGTTATTGTTGCGTTGCTCATTCCTCGATATTTCGTAATGACGTTACCAGATGATAACGACATAAGCTTATATGCTTTGTAGGCTATAACAGATGACCAATATAAAAAAAGTCACACAAGACACCAGGGATATTTAACTAAAATACTTCGGATATGAAACAATACACACTTAGGTACAATGACAGGCCTCGCATTTCACGCAGAGCAGCTGAAATTCAAATGACAAGTGAATGAATAATCTCTCCAGGAACCGAGCTCCGCCTTAATACACCTTTGGCGGCATTCTCGTTCTTAAAATGGGGACTTCCTGTCCAGAACTCGGCAAACACGCTATATAGGTGAAATCTGATTGATTCCCCGGACAATCAAAAAATCGCCAAGTTTGTCGCCAATTCCGCAAAAATTTTAGAACATATCGCCAAAGGTTCACATATTGAAACCTAAAGCTAAATAACAGTAAATAACCAGTATTTGAGAAAAAATAAACGGAAATTAAGGCGAATAAAGAACATTTGCATATATTTAGAGCTGTCGTATTTGCAACATTATAATCGTGCAAAATTTGTCACAAGCAGGTGACAGAAACTTTTCAAATTACCAAAAAAAAAAATAAATAAATAAATAAATAAATAAAAATTCGCAAATATTGAGGCAACTTCGTAATTCAATTACAAAACTTGTTGATCAATAACACATTTCCTTTTTATGTGCTTTTAAATGATTAATTGGTTTGTGTATGGTCAACATCAGAAAAAACGCATTATCGATCTCCTAAACGCTAAAATAAGTAGACTGCTTATTTATCTTTTTTTATAATGACGGAGGAAACTTTAAACATAAATAAGGATACAAAAGGGAAGAAAATAGAACTTTTTCTTGACTGTATTTTCCCTAAAGGGTACTTAACACGGAACTTCTTGATAGCTTTGATAACACAGACGAAATAAACGCAATTTTGCTTTAAAGAAAAGATAAACTCGAAGTGTTTGAAAAGTATTGGAAAACATTTCTATAACGATAGAAGTTTTAACAAGAAATGTTAAACATTATGCAAAAATCCAAATTGCTTTTTGTGTATCATTCAGATATTCTCATTCGATATTGCCTCAAACTTTTCGTAACTATGGGGTGAGGACTGAATGGTATTTTCATATTTCTATGGAAATATATAGAGTGGCGAAGTTAGCAATTTTGTATGAAAATAATTGATCCACAAATTTCATGGATTATTTCTTATTTCCTTTTCTTTTACTAGACTCAAGCATGTATAATTACATATTTTTGTTCATTTAAAATTTCTTAAGTAACTTACATTCAAAGATTTTCTGTCATCCTTAGAATATTTGTCTATATGCAGATATATATAACTGTGGTTTGGTACAAGAAGTGCATAAGTCATTTTTTTTCCAAGATGACTTTGTTTGCTTATGTCTCTTTAAAAAAATATATTATTTTCAATGTAAGAAGTACCCGAGTCTGTCCGATGGTTGAGTGTTTTCTAAAACATTCGAAAGACTTGGGTTTTTCTTAAATTGAATTTTTTTTTTAAACAGACATAAGCAAACTAAGTCATCTTGGAAAAAATCGACTAAGGCACTTCTTGTACCAAACCACAGGCCGTACACGCGATGCATGTCTGATTTTTCGGCATAGGTAAAGTTTGCCATCACGGATGAAATTACAATTAGAATGGCATGTTCCAGCAGATACATAATGTTTAAGCGCGGCAAACCACCACCTGTTTTCCATAGTCAACGGAACCAAACAATCACTCCATTATTTATGCCTTTTTCCTGTGTTTGTGCTTCAACTCTTCACCTACCCCCATACATTCCTATGCAATAAATCATTGTCACACTGTACTGTAAAAACCGTTAATGTTTGAACCATAAATTAGGAATCACCCCGTATAGTGCTTATGAAGTAAAGGCGTACTTCACCAATAGTCTCTATGACTGGGAACTTTGTATCAAGTCCGTGGTCAAAATGCAGAAAAAGGTATTTACTTGTGAGGCTGTGAAAAACGACACGTGACACAAACCATAAGGTAAAGAAAGGTCTTTGTAATAAAAGTAATACACTGATGAAACGTTGTGAGACTCTATTCTTCTTGCTAAAAGTCTTCCTGTCTCTTTCAGAATCTTCACAGAATCTGTTTTGCAACTTCTAGTCAATATTAAGTGCCTCCGCATTGGTTAAAAAAAACGTCTTCTAGTCAATCGCTCTTCTTAGAAGCAATTAGCAACTTTCCTCGGGGGGCTTCTGTTAATAATTTCGCAGAAACCGTTGAAAGGTCTCCCATGAAATCAGTTTTCTTAGACGAACTTTCTCCACTTTTGTCCTGTTTTGCCTGTGATGTTCGCCGACTAGTTCTATACCTCAGAATCAGGCACAAGCATTAAAATGGCTGAAAATTAATCAAAACGAAACGAAAAAAAATTAATTCCAAAACCGAGAAAATTGCAGTACTGCCACCTATCGGTGAAAAACTCAAGTGTTTGGTGGGACCGTTTTTTCCCAAGTATTTCAAGTGAAAAAAAAGTTACAAAATGTTATACATGTTATATTTTTTCGTTTAGGAAATCAGCTACAGCATTGAAAATTATAATTAATAACACCTTGCATATATAAATGGTTCTGAGTTCTTTAAATAATTATTAGTATTGGGGACACATTTTATTCATTATTTTAGCCAATTTTCATGCAAAAATGAAGAACCCTGTTATGTTCTGCCATTTACAAGCTAAAATTATAACTAAAAACGAATTGTTTTCTATATTTAAAATATAGCTCAGGTGATTGAAATTAAACGAGATTTTTTTAAAAATTAGATTGGACAATTTTTAACCGGAAAGGGTTAAACGATTTGTACATTATCGACTAACCAAGAATCAATTTTGGGTGCATTGCACATTAAAATTGAAATCCTATGAGTTTGGATATTCATAAGAAAACAAAATTTTGCTGAGTTTAAAACTATAAGCCACTCTATTTAAAATAAAATTTAAAGAATTTCATGTTATCCCAAAACCATCTCAAAATTTTTATTCCCTACCCATTTACGGGAATCATTAACAGATGATTGCGATTTTGAAATATTAAAAATAAGGTTGTGTTTATGAAACGCTTTGTATAACATTAATAGTATGTTAAATGAAGAAAACGCGTTTATTTTAGCTGATTACATTATTTAGTTTTTAAAAAGCTGTATTGAAATGTAGAAAAATTTAATCTAATAGCATTTAAAACTATACAACCATAGAATAAAACTGCCTGCAGTTTACACTATTAACATAAAGTAGGTGAAGCATTTTGCAAACAGTGAAAAAAAATTGAGAGGGGGAATTTATAGAATTAAAATACCGTACAAATAGTATATATATATATATATATATATATATATATATATATATATATATATATATATATATATATATATATATATATATCTTGATTTTTTTAATTTTATAAATTTATAGAATTAAAGACTGTAAACATATCATATTGACAAGATAATCATGTTTCTTAAATTTTTCATAATTCTGCTATTAATTTCATGCGTTCGAAGAGGCAATCTTATGTATTTCAAACAACTACAATCTCTAAAGCTTTGTAATGTTTATGACTATAAAGAGGATAACCCCTTTTAAGCTTTAAGCCAATATGCATCCCAAATCATCTTCGAATTCATCGGATTAATTCGTGATGCATTCCTCTGTCTCAACCCGTGACAAGTGAATTATATGTTCAGAATTATTGTTCATAGTTATCATAAATGGGATGATACTCATAATAGAAGTAATCAAATAAAATTAAACATTACAACAGAATAATCATAGAGTAATAGAATATGCAGAAACTATAATTAAACTGATGTGGACATTAGTAGTGTAATTTAAAATATATCAAGGTAAATTAAATATAAGTAATTCTGGATGTCATTTTTTTTTCTTCGTTTCCAGATTTTAATATACACTACCGTTCTTCTATAGGAATAAACAAATAATAGTTAAAATTTAACATTTTTATCGATGCTTTAGACTTAGCACATCATAAACTATCCTTATGACTACTTATTAGTCTTTTAAATTTCGGACGGTGATATCTTAATTTTCCTGAATTTCTTTTTCTTGGTTTCTGGGCTTTCAAAGACACCACTGCGATTCTTTTGCAGGAAACAGAAGAAGTATTTATATATGGCTTAAAAAAAAAAAAAAAAAAAAAAAAAAAAAAACCTATGGTTTGACATTGTTTTACATGTCGGAGAAACGTCGTCTTTAAATATCACGCCTTTTCTATAGTAGATTTGTAAAGCTGTAGCATAAAATTATTTATCATTCTACTTTTTAGAATTTTTAATTTTTCAAAAAATTGTAAAGGAACTATATTATTAATTTATTGTATAATTTTATATAACATTTCAACTCCTGCGATAATATATTTAATAATTCTCGATGGTGACGCTTTTCCATCGAGAACTGTTGTTCTAAATGTATTTATTTATCTATATTTTGCGCTATATATATATATATATATATATATATATATATATATATATATATACACTCAAGAGCCAAAACATTATGACCACCTGTCAATAATGAGTTGGCCCAACTTTGGCGCGCAACACAGCTTCAACCCGCCTTGGCATGGATGCCACAAGTCCTTGGTAGATGGCCGGAGACAGATTGTACCAGATGTTTAAGCAACGGTCACGCAAATCCGAGATATTGCGAATTGGTGGTGTTTGAACTCTGAGCTGCCGTCCCATGACATCCCAAATGTGTTCCATCGGATTGAGATCCGGTGAGTTAGGCGGCCAGGACATTAACTGGAATTCAGCATCATGTTCCTGGAACCACTCCAACACAATTTTAGCCTTGTGACACGGGGTGTTGTCCTGTTGGAACATTCCATTTCCAGTTGGAAAAACAAGAGGCCATGTAAGGGTGCAACTGGTCCGCAATGATGTTCAGATACCCTGTAGCATTCATGGTCTGCTCTACCACAACCACGGGTCACAGAGACGCCCAAGAGAACGTCGCCCAAAGCATAATACCGCCACCACCGGCCTGTGTATGACCTACTGTACATTGAGGGAGCAACAGTTCGCCTGGAAGACGGCGTATTCTGACACGGCCATCGGCGTGATGAATGACAAACCGTGATTCATCTGACCAGGTAACTCTTTCCCACTGATCCATGGACCAGTCGCGATGTTCCCGGGCCCAGCGCAGGCGCAGTTGGCGATGACGTTTGGTCAGCAAAGGCACACGAGTGGGACGTTTGCTGCGTAGCCCCATATCCAACAGTGTCCGCTGAACAGTGTGCTGCGATACTATTCTACTTGGCCCTGCATTGTATTGGGCTGTCAGCTGAGCCACTGTCTGGCTCCGGTTTTGCTTCACCATGCGAGACAGTCTCCGACGACCTTTTTCTTTGATAGCGTGTGGACGTCCAACACCATGTCGTCTACTGCTGGTTTCACCGTCATTCATCCACTTTGCATAAGTGCTAACAACTGTAGGTCGCGAACAACCCACGAGTCGTGCAGTTTCGGAAATACTTGTTCCGAGCCTTCGAGCCATTACAATCTGCCCTCTATCAAAGTCGCTTAGATCCGCAGCCTTTCCCATCACACACAGAAGTAAGTGAAAGAATGATTCTTCAGACTCTCCAGCAGCAGTTAAATACCACTTCCACCTGATCACGTGCCTTCCACGTCATCCAGGCAAATTCATTGCAAAATGTAAGGGTGGTCATAATGTTTTGGCTCTTGAGTGTATATATATATATATATATATATATATATATATATATATATATATATATATATATATATATATATATATATATATATATATATATATATATATATATATATATGTATATATATATATATATATATATATATATATATATATATATATATATATATAAATATATATATATATATATATATATATATATATATATATATATATATATATATATATATATATATATATATATATATTTATATATATATATATATATATATATATATATATATATATATATATATATATTATTTCTGTTTTTTTTCATATTTCGTCTTACAAGGTAAAAATTATTTAGGAATATTTAGAACGATGTTTAGTTTTTTCACTTTGATTGAGTTTGCAGATGACTTGTCTTCCGTTTCATACGGTCGTATAAGCTAAACTCTGTGGAAAACGTACCATTTGTAAATTACACAAAGTGAATTGCAGATATGTTATTTGTATCCCTGTTTCTTTTAAATCCCATGTTTAACCCTTCAGCGGGCGCGCCCGTGTACAGAGTGCAACATTTTCGATGAATTTCGAATGGTTTATTTTTACATGTAAGGTTGAATTTTCTTAGCAGTTTCTATTTATAGCTACACCCTTTCTAATGCATGTCTGATTTTCTGACCCTTGTATTCCTTTCCATTTAGTGGTAGTCGTGATTTAACCGTGGTAAACCAACGATTATACTGGATTACAATAGGACAAAAGCAAGAGTTGATGTACTTGATTAAATGTGCAGCTATTATACGGTATTCCGCATATCACGAAGATGGACAATCTCATTATTTTTTAGGTTTTTGCACATAATAGGAATCAATTCGCAAATTGTCCTTAGATCCAATAAACCGGACAGTTATGAAATAAGGCGATTCTATCTGCATTCTTTGACCTTTAATTATAAATATATCTCAATATTATAAACAATTGATATCTAGTCATAAAAACGCAGAATTCTTATTTTCAATTTAAAGAAAAAAAGCTTATTTCGAAAGGAATAATCAAGGTTGAAAGAGACTTCTTTGAACTTTGTGCCATTCGCGTCTGCTGGTATTCCGAAATTTGGCACGCCCGCTGAAGGGTTAAAAGGAAAATGTATTTCGGCGATGCATCTAGATTTATGTGTAATGAATATTGAGGAAACTGTGTACTCATATTCATAAATTGCCACAATCGGACACAAATACTCTTATTTCCCTCAGTAAAGCTCCACAGTGATCGCGCTATTGTTAGAGTTAAAGCATTATTTAAGTAAGATTACATTCGCCGCAAAACAACGCAGTGTTTGACGTAGTTGAGTCCGAAAGATCAGTTTACGGGCTCAAATCGCTGCGGAGGTTTCGCATTTTGATTATTACTGACCATGAAATTTTACATTTGTGGTTGATAATTTTTGCCTTGGCACAGCAGAAAATGTCATCATCACTGCTGATTAGTTGTTTAAATCATTTCCGGACGACGGGTTCTTCTTTTTTCATAAATAAATATTTTATTTTTTAATTTCTAAATTTTCATATGCAATACTACGGCTGTTTCGCAATACACGGAAGACATTTCTTAAATATACATTATTTAAAAAAATCTATATTTTGTCGTTAAGTAGACTGCCTACGTGGAAAATGCGATTTTATAACAATTTTGGTCAATTTTATTTTTTGCAAGAATAATGTAATTCAATCTTTTCTGTTTTCAAAACCATTTTGATTTTCATTCTACATGAATTAGAAGCAGAGTTATAGCTATTTTAAAAAACATCCTCTGATACAAAATTGAAGTGACAAACAACTTCAAATGCGTTTTTCTCATAATTATGTTTTTTATCACAAATCTCTACCGTTATCATGATATTTCACATAATAATGCATAAAATTTTATAAAATTTTCAGGGAATGCTTTAGATGCTATTGTTAATGAAATGACGCACAATAATTGATGTATAATAAATAGTTTTTTGTTTGGGGCTGTTTTTATAAGGAAAGGTATGACGAATTGGGGAAAATTTTCATATTGCAACATAAAATTGTCTGTATTAATTTTGCATTTTTACATTTCTCTTAGATTGTAGGTCATTTTGAAGATAACTGTTATATGTATCATGTGTGAGAAGAAAATTAAAATTGTAGCATTAGAATTTTGTGCAGAGTGATAGGAATTTTAGAAAAATTTCATTAAAAATTACTTCAAATTCACCAATTTATAAAAAAGTATGGTATTTACAGGCAATTTTTATTTTAAATTTTTAAATGCAATTTTATCATAAAAGACCAAAAAGTCCTTAAAAAAATTTTAAAAATTGGCTCAGAACATAGGCAGTCACCTTAATTTACACGTTCAAAACAAATAATCTTTAAAAAAAACCTGACATTGTTACACTTATGAGTAGCCGTGAATTAAAAAAAATCACCATTCTAGTTTTTGGAACTTAAAATATTATTTAATATTTCGAAATTACGTTACTAATGAACAACATAAATTACGTCAACGTATTCCAATCGAGGAATTTTGTCAAAAATAATTTTTATGCTGTAATGATATAGTGTAAATTATTATTTCTTATTCTTCGCACAAAGCAAAAATTATTGAAGAAGATTTACAAAGCTTTTCCGGTTCGAAACAATAGAGTTAAGGCTACTGTGCTATACCCTATTGGATCAGCTGACCTCAGTGTTAACCTATTGAGAAAATGAGTTTACTATTTACAGTGACATGAATGTTAAAAAAACAAATGAAAATGGTATTTCCTGACAGCCTGAACATTTCTTCGCCTTGCAATTGGATCCATTTTATAAATTTCATCTACAAAAGGAATTTATGAGTGTTTAACAGACACTATAACAAATTTTTCCCCGAGGAATTTAAATTATAAAATATTATTTTAATTAAAAGAAAAACGAGAATGCCCTAAGGTGTAAAATTTCTTTCTCTATTACGGAGTTCAATTAAAAAAATCTTTAAATCCAAGTCAGCAGTCCTTGGGCAAATTTTCTCCATAGGTTAACATTAAGGTGAGCAAATTCAATAGGCTTAGAACACAGCAGCCTTAAGGATATATATAAAAAGTTTATTAATAACTTTTTATATTATATTTAAATGAAAAATATATTATAATCGATTCATTCCGATTTGTTGTATTCACTATAGTCTCAGCTATATGTTTGTATAAATAAAATTGCTAAGATCGATTTATAAATATTTCAAATAGAAATGCATACTGCCACCAACGTAAAAATGTCACAATTTAAATATTGATTAAATATAAATTATTTCTTCGCAAACCCATATACATAAATACAGGTACAGCAAAACGCGTTATTCTTTTTCAAAAATATATCCTCTCACGTGATATGCGACAGTCGCGTTGTTCAGTTCCCTTTTCAAAGCATTAGGCGACGCCATTTTTCTGAAAGCTGCTTCAGTGAAACCTGTAGGGCTTAGATAACGTCAGCGTCTGTCGGAAACAACCAGAAATCCAATACAGCGAGGTCAGTATTGTAAGGAGGCTGGGATGTGGTTTGATATTGCATTTTGTAAGAATTGTTAAACACAAGTAGCGAATTCAGAACGCATTTTATTTCTAAACTCTGAATCGCTCACTTCAATTGCTGCATGGGGAATGATAACGTACTTTAAACAATTTCTCAACGACGAAAACAGAATCGTCTACCACTTTTAAAAACATTTTTAACGGATTCTTCTTTGATTAAGATAGTCGTCTTCAGTTTAATTTTAATCCTTTCGCATTGTTGCCAACTCGAGAAATAAAATACTTTAAGTTTTTATGGATTAACATTTTGTATTTTCCCATTGTGTTCCACAGTTTACACATGCTTTTACACTATAAACTATAAAATTGGAGAAAATTAATTTACTCTGTGAAGAAATAATAAGTGGGTAATTTTTTTACGTGCTTCGACAGAAAAAAACAGTTGTTCAAATACAGCAGAAAAGCTTTGAATGAATAAAACATACAAATCTAACGTCAAAAATATCTCAACGTTTGCACAGGGTGTTATTCAATAAATTTAAAAAATGCTATTTGAAAAAAAACAAAAACTGGAACGCTGATTATTTAAAAGTTAATTTTCATTAATATTCATGCCGGAAGAACGCTTCTGTTGTAAATTATAATTCAGTATGCGAAATTTCCTGTGTGTTTAGACAAAATGTGAATTTTTAACAGGAAACATTTAATCAGAGTTATACATATTCATGCCCTGAAGGATCTTTTTCTTGAGAAATGGAGATTTTCATGCCATTATATACGAAAATAAATTAATAGCACTTAAAATTATTCCATTTTATAACAAAATAAATGAATTAAAATTAATGTTTGTCATAAAGTTTTGTAAAATAGCTTATTAGTTAACCACCAATTAGGCTTTTTCAAATTCGTTGTTATTGTTACTTATGGCAATTTCGGAACTAAATCCATTACACTTGCAGCCGTGATTACTGGCCATTTATTTAAGGGGGCACCGTATAGAAAAAATTTAGCTCTACCACGCGATCCTGGGTGGTACATCCCTGCCGGGATTCGAACCCGGGACCTTTGGATTAGAAGTCCAACGCGCTATCCACTGCGCTACAGGGACTACCACAAACTATTCATTTCCATAAGATAGTTCCACATAAATCAAAAAACAAATTTCAAAACCTAATTTTATCAAGTACTACACAATGAAATTTTCATTTCAGAGAATGCTGTAGAGTACAGTGGAGTTTACATTGAAATTCATCATTGAAAATATATTTCATTTTCTTCAGCTTAAAATTTATTTCTACAAAAAATTGAAATGATTTGTTGGTAAGAAATGCAACATAAAATCAGTCGTCAATCATAAACTGCAAAATATTTGTAAGCAGTTTTACAGAGAAAAGTTTTGGATTTAGAGTTCAGAAAAAAACAATTTATTTATACAGGGAGTAATTCTTCCTTTATATACATCATTAATTTTTACTGCCTGCCTGTAATTTAATACGATTTTTAAGTTAAAACACTATTTATGCGGTATATATTCGTATGCAGTAGATATTCGTATTACTAAACTAATAACTGGGTAAATCCTGTGCCAACCCAACTCGCAGACAGCTCCGACGTCGCGTTCTGCGCATCTGGTTCACGCGGAGTGGGGATTGCCGCGGACATTGGAACACCGAACTTCACTTCACTTTCCGTACTAGTGTGGTACGCATGCTTCTCCGCTCCGAATTCACTGCGTTGAACTACGAGCCAGGTTTCGTAACGATTACTGTAAATTTATGTTATGTGTCAAGTTTTAAATAAAAGAACATGTTAATAAGTTCTAATTGCTGCTTATACCTTCTGATGTCCATAATATGGGAATAATAGTTCCCATAATCCTTTACACCTATTTTAGTAAAAAAGCAACAAAAGTATCTTAAAAACACATATTTCACATGAAAGTTTTCAACAGAAGAAAAATTAAATCTTGTTAACTATACGAAAACTACCTTAAGAATGTTTTTTTATGTCTAACTCATATTTAAGCTCCAGAAATTTGTTAATTCTCTGAGTAATTTGAAACATAATACTAAAGAAATCAACTGACAAAGGATAAACAAATATATTTAAAAGTTATATAATTAAAAAGCATATTGAAATTTAATTAATGCATTGTAAGTAGTTTATGAATAAATTATTAAATATATCTGTTATAAGTGCACTAGCAACTTATAATAATTAACTGTATATAAAATATCTAAATACTATTCAGTCACTCAGTCACAATATCCTTAGAACCGTAAGTCTTAGGAAGCTGCAATTTTGTATGGTGGTTCCGCTTAAACCCTATATATTTACTAAGGCATCTTTTTTTTGAAAAAATCAAACCAGGGATTAAAGGGGAACCATATAAATTTGCATTATATATATATATATATATATATATATATATATATATATATATATATATATATATATATATATATATATATATATATATATATATATATATACAACAAATTGCTCACAATTACAGCATTTAACTGTGGCTAAAAATTATTATAATATTTAAGTAACTAAAAAAGTTATGGCTACATAAACAATAGCAAAAATATTCGGCTTTTCCACTTGTCGAAAAGATCCCTGACCCTTAAACCCCCAAAATAAAAGAGTGACTTACTGATCACTTTATCTTTCGCACCATAAAGCCTAAGAAAATGAAAATTTCCATGGTGGGTCATCTAAGGCCCTAGGTCATCCCTGAAAAATCTATTTAAATATACTCAAACTTTTTTACACATTCAGGGGCAACAACCTCCACCTTTTGCAAGGTGATTTTTCCTGATTTTTTTTCAACCTAAAATATCTTTAAAAATTTTCCATTTAAAGGTTGCAAAATGTTTATACTTCTTTAAACATATAACAGACGGCAGCACCAGGCATTTTGCTGCTCATTTAACTGGAATACATTGAATGCAAGTGGAAAATAGACTAGATTTAAACGCTTCAACTGTGCAAACGGCACCCCTCAAAGGGTCTTAAGGGGATTAAATACCCAAAATAAATCAATGACTGACTGATTAATGTATCTCTGAAATCATACGGCTAGATAGCTGAAATTTTGCATGATAGTTCCTCTTAAACCCTAGACGCTTGAAAAGAAATCTTCCTAAAAAAATTCAACCTTTAAAAGGATTAAAAGGGGGGTAAATCCCCAAAATGAAAAAAAAGCCATTATTAATGTCGGATTTCAACCGGACTACTTCTAAATGAAAGCAAAATTCTGGGAATCTAAACATACATTGTTCCATATATATCGTCCCGAAATGTACGGAGCTAGAACATTTTTAAAATTCGATTTTTTTACAAATGTGTTGAATGTATCATTTTTTGCAGTTTTTGAAACCAAATATCATTGACTCGCTGACAGACTGGTCATTGTATCTTTGGAACCATCATGGCAGGGAAGTTGAAATTTTGTATGATGTTTCCTACAACGTTCACTAAGAAATATATTTTTTTTTAAAGTTCAACATTTAAGTGGTTGCAAAAAGGGCTTCAATACCAAAAAAAAAAATCTAAAATCCGTAAATGTCTAGTCACCGTCGTTAAATTATATGGTGAACTCGTGTTATGAATTACAGCACTTTACTGGCAAAATTAAATTAAGTTAAATTAACCAGATTTCATAATTCATGGTACTAATGCATTCCTTTGCGAAGTACCGGTATTCAGCTGGTAATACATCTTATGTTTTGTCTTTGCAATTCCCATTTTTTCATAATATATAAGGCATCATTATATATTTGGGAATACAGACACTTACATTTTTATAACGATATTTAAGAACAAGGAAATAAATCTTTATAACCATAACGACTTTTTAAAAATTATATGTCCTTTTAAGTTAAAAATAATAGGTTTGCGGAAAAAAACTGCATTTAACAGCCGGAATCGGAATAGAACTGGAGAGGCTAAAAGCCATAAATTTTGAGAAAAATGGCGCGTGTCAAATATGCAACCATTATAACCAAAATAGAAAACATTAGATATATCGAAAACGAATTTCCCAGATCAAGTTTGCACGCAGGTGAAGTGGTAAGTTTGAGTATATTTTAAAGCAAACCTTAAAGAAACTCGTTGAATGATATTTTTCCATAGAATGTAACGAAATGTTTTACTTGCTTTCCTCGAAATCTATGATCCGGAGAGACATAGACCTAAGGGCACATTATCCTACCTCAGAACGATGAATATCACATTGCAAGGTTTATGTGATTTTTATGGGACATGCATAGTATTCTTTAATAAAATGTGAACGGAAAGTAATGAAATATAAAACGTATAAAGTATCTATTTGAACATTGTTCTAACTGAAGTTTCTGCTGATAGATACATTAATAAAGGACGTTGTATTTTTCTTTAGTTTGAAAAAAATAAAGTCGATTTCTATTTCTATCTATTTAGATTTTAAATTTAAAAATTTACACATAGATTTTTGAAAAAAGCTAAGAGAAATAAAAAAGCTATTATTTTAACGAATTAATAACTTGGGCAATTCCCATTTTTTTTTGACAACATTATAATTTTCTGGATTCCCTTATATCATTAGCACATGAATAATAACTATTGTATGATCATACTATTTATCATTAAATGATAATAAATCAAATAATAAAGACATGTAAATTGCAGCATTAAAACAATTTTAACATATATATATATATATATATATATATATATATATATATATATATATATATATATATATATATATATATATATATATACATATATATATATATATATATATATATATATATATATATACATATATATATATATATACATACATATATATATATATATATATATATATATATATATATATATATATATATACATATATATATATATATACATACATATATATATACATATATATATATATATATATATATATATATATATATATATATATATATATATATATATATATATATATATATATATATATATATATATATATATATATATATATATATATACATACACTCTGTCACAAAAAAATATATTTACCCAGAAGAAATTGAGCTACTATCACGAAACTTGGCAGGAATGTAGTCTGGTAAGAGATATGTAAATGATTAAAATTTCGACGCCAATGAGACAAGGGTAAGCGCGCTATGTGCATATGAGATACGCAGCTTGGAGAGTTTAAAGGCATGATTGCTCGTGACATAGGGTTATTCAAACACATCTGTCGACTTGGATGGACGGTATTGTGATTAGAGATGCCTCTGAGACGTTACCGACGAGAGTACGAACAATTGTCAGACTTTGAGAGGAGGCGTATAGTAGGCCTCAGAGAAGCAGGTTGGTCGAACATGCGTATCGGCCGCCACCTCGGTCGGAGCGATATGGTAATTTCTCAGTGTTGGCAACAATGAATCACGGAAGGGATTGTCTACCGTCGCGGAGGGTCAGGGTGTCCCAGGAACACAATTGCGTGCGAGGATCGCGCCATCATAAGAGCGGCCCCGTCCGCACCAACAACGTCGCTAGAATCGATTGGGCGCTATTTACCACCCTCCAGACATCCAGTGGTATCAAGGGAAACCATTCGGAGACGACTGGCCGACGCAGGTATAAAGAGCCGACGTCCATTAAGTCGCCTACCACTGACCCCACATCATAGACAGTGTCGATAGGATTTTTGCCGTCCTCGGGAAAGCTGGAGTGTGACCGACCAGAGGCGTGCGATCTTCAGCGATGAATTACGATTCAGTTTCAATGCTGATGACCAGCTCATACGCGTATGGAGACGGCCACGCATTTGTTGTCGAGAGGTATACAGAGATTACACAAGGTGTAACAGTGTGGGGAGCGATTTCTTTGAGACACACGATCACCTCTAGTCGTCCTTCAACGCACTTTTGACGACACGCATTTACGTGGACGAGATTTTAACTCCAGTTCAACTGCCTATGTTATCAAGTCGCCCAGGTGCCATTTATAAGCAAGACAACGCTCGTCCACATATTACGGGACTCTCCAAAAAATGTCTTCAAGAATATGACTTACTCCCATGGCCTGCCAGGGCACCAGACCTCTAGACAATAGAGCACGTCTGGGACGTGCTTGGAAGGCAGTTGCAGCCGTCCCGGAATAATGGTGAATTAACTGCCCAGTTGTGAAGATTATGGCATAATTTTCCACAGGAGATCATAGGTGACCTCATTGATTCGATGCCACGCCGTGTTTTGGTTTGTATAGCTGCTAGAGGTAGATTTACTACTTACTGATTTGTAACTGTTTTCATGACATATCTTCTTAATAAAACGGTCTGTTCTTTCGAATTTGTAATCATTTGCTTTTCTCCTCATACACTACATACATGTTAAGTTTCGTGATAGTAGCTCGTTTCTTTCTGGGTGCATATATTTTTTTATGACAGAGTGTATATATATATATATATATATATATATATATATATATATATATATATATATATATATATATATATATATATATATATATATAAAATTATTTATTTATATTTATATACACACACCCTAAAAGACCGTCAGGGAAGAATGAAGTCAATTTGTACTGCAAGTTCTTCGTCAGTTTTTTAATGCTGTTTAATTTTCTATAATCAGTATATATTGTTGTTTTGCACCCTTATTTTAAAGTCTCAGGACATGCAAAGGACTGTGATATGATTTAATAAAACCAGCGTACTAATACATCAACTGAACTAAAAGATTTTTCAATTCTTAATTAGGTTTAGAATAAGCACGATAAGATCGCAAAGGAACATTGTACTCAGAAATAAAAAATGAAATATTTTCGAGCTCGAGATTAATACCCCACATAGCACATTTTTCCTCGGAAAAATATTAAAATATTTAAGTCAAAGAGTAGCAAACTTAGATATAAACTGTCCCGCAATTAGGGCTTTTTCTTTCACTAGAGTTGGTGATGAGTTACTAAATATGACTAAGATGGCTGTTACAATGGAAAACAAATAACACTTTCCCAGACACCCTTCTTCGGCATTTATCAAGATGTAAGTCATTAAAGGATTTTACGCCCAAAAACAAAATTTTCATCTAAGAGATAACATTTTCCATTAATAGTTTCATAACTATTATATTTTACATACAGTAATGATTAGTGTAATGAACTGAGGTTCATTACTCTAATATTATTTCCCAAAGAGTCGCAGTTATTGTAAACCTTATAACAAATTTCAATAACTTTGCACTTCTCATACGCCCAATTGAACAAACTATATACATTAAGACCATAACTAATTAGCACAATATCATTACACTTTTATACTTTCCTTAATACACTCTTATATAAGCGAAAACAAAAGGCTAAATTTTGTTATTAGACAGTGATTGGAGAGCATTTTTATACTGTGAATCATTTATTATTAATTAAACAAAACCCTAATTGATTAAAATCAAAGTTATAAGTAATATCCTTCTATAACTGATAGACTGCAAAATTTTATTAATTAATATTTAACATGAAGCATTGACAAAGTAACCAAGAAATGAACTTATATTTTAAGTCCATATGTTTAACATGAATAATTATATATTTAGTTTTTAGTGCCAGCCAACTTTTGATTTGCTTTCATAACAAAAACACGTGTTTTTTCTTAAATATTGAAGCAATTTTAAATGAATAGGTAGTTGTATGTACTCCGTGATCTATAGCAATTGCGTAGTGCAGGCATTGGCAAACTTTTTTTAGTTTTAAGGCCAAATTATCACTCTGCCTCCGAGTCAAATACTAAACAAAAGTACCAAACAAAATAAATTGAAACAAGTTGCTACTCATATTTCATTTATTTATATATTTTGCAGAAACATTGCAGTATAAAGATTTGCATAAATTGTATAATAAAATAAACAACGCTAGAATTCAGTGCGAAGGTTGGTTCTGTACTTGAGCTACGAGACAATCAATATTAACGTTTAAATTACTTAAAGATAATCACGTGGGATTTTTTAGGTTTTCGTCCGTTATCCTAGATAGAAATTTTGATTTATTGAATTTCATCCTTGAAAAACACTGTTCACATAGATATGTGCTTCCAAAAAGACAAAGGATTTTTCTTTAACATGTCCGCAAATTTGTATATTTTCCTTACACCAAATATAATTTATAAAAATCCGTAAAAGCTATATTATTAAATTGTGATTTTAGCTCTAAATCTGCTTGAAGCTCAAGAAGTTCCATCTCTGAGTATTCTGGCGCATTATTCACATTAGCGTCCATCGGGCGGGCAAATGTATAACGAATGTGGAGTCTTGAAATCGACAATGTCAAAATGTGAAGAAAATGTGGAGTTCTAGAAGTCGACATACCTTGTATCAAATTCCTCTAATAATAAATATATATAATTAATATATATATATATATATATATATATATATATATATATATATATATATATATATATATATATATATATATATATATATATATATATATATATATATATATATATATATATATATATATATATATATATATATATATATATATATATCAGAGATTTTTTAAGATGTTTAACTTTAAGGGGTCTAAAAGGGGGGTTTTTTCTTGAGGAAATCGGGATTAAAACATTAAACGCCAGATTAATCACACTTGGTAGCGCAAAAATGAACAAGGAAGCCCGAACTGAATGGCATTGAAACTATTAATAGAATTGGACTAGGTGGACAGTGGGTAATTATAGCCTCAACGTCGGTGGTGACGTCACAGAGAATTTTGAGAACTTTGGAGAAATAGTTATGTGGGCTCTTTATATATGTTACAAAAGAAGAATTTCAGAAGCATGTAGGAAAGTGGAACTAGAAAGACGTTGACCGTCGCGATTGCGATGTACGGGATTAAAAGTAATTAAAAAATTGGAGTAGCGTAGCAAGTTAAGCATTGGGTAGAATCTCAATACGAACGATATAGCCAGAGACGCTTTTATTAATAAATAAAGGAATTTGTAGGACTTTGATGTGTCCTTCCTTGCTTAGCCATGACGACTGCACCAACAAAGACAGCTCCAGAAGTCAGGAGTATGACCCCCGTCTGCATTTTGACGGACTAAATGTAACTAAGAACTGTATTTTATAATGACGCGGATAGAAGCATGCCATATATATATATATATATATATATATATATATATATATATATATATATATATATATATATATATATATATATATATATTGTCAATAAGTAACGCACATGTCCATTTTAAATAGGAAAATAGTTAATTAAAATGAAATTATTTACTAAAAAGGGAACTAGAGGGCACTAGTTTCTGGCGCTATGCAAGATCTCGGGATTCCACTTACCGGTACCCTTCGCCAATCATCGCTAAAATTGCATTAGTGATTGCATCGTAAACTGTGAGTAACGAGCTGTGATGCGATTTCTTTTTGAAAAATTAAAGAAAGTTGGAGAGATCCACTCGGAAACGGTGGAAGTTTACGGAGAAGATTGTATTGACCCTGCCAATGTGGGAAGTTGGTGTAAAATGTTTCAAGATGGGCGAATGAGTTTTGTCGATGAAGTCCTATCTAGGAGGCCAGTGTCTTCTTCAACCTGATCAATTATTGATTAAATTGACAACGACACATGATAGAACCGTCGAAAGACGGTGAATGAAATAAAGGAACATTGCAACATTTCTTATGGATCTGGGTGGGACATTGTTCATGATAAGATAAGGCAGAGGAAAAGTTGTTCTCACTAGGTATAAAACAACTGTTGGAAAAGCACACTGGATACAGAATGGCTTGCAGTCTGACACATTTGCAGCGGTACCACGAGGAATGAAATGAATTTTTTGTCACTATTGTCAAGAGAGTTGAAACCTGGGCCTTACACTTGACACCGGAGTCAAAATTTGCGAGTATGATATGGGGAAATCTATCTTCTCCTTCCCGAACGAATTTTAACGTTTCACCACCCACAAGGAAATTGATGCTCACAGTTCTTCTGGAACATGAATGGAATTCCAGGCCCGTGGGAGTACTGTAAAATCTGAAACTTACTGTGCAACGCTGACTAAAATGCGACGTGCCATTCGCGACAAGCAAATTGCGACAAATCAACGCATTCGACTGCTGCACGACAACGCTTGTCCGCAAGTGTGTCGCCCAGTTAGTGCAAAATCGCAGGTATCCGGTTGGGAAGTTTTGGAGTATCCACCACACAGCCCGGACTTGGTACCCTCCTATTTCCATCTGTTTCGATGCATAAAGAAGTTCCTTGGCGGTAAGAAGTTTGTCTCTGACGACGCACTCAAGCGGGCAGCGCGTCGGTGTCTCTTCTCGCTGACGACGGAGTCCTATGAGACCGGGATTTTCATACTAACCCATAGGGGGGACAAATGCCTGAAAATTTCGTGGAAAAGTAATAAATGAATAAACTAGTTAATAAATGAGTAAATTAGTTAAATGAGTAAATTAGTTAATTAGTAATTAGTAATACATTCATTTGCGTTTCATATTGTCATTTATTTTTTTATTACTTTTTTGTACGTTATGGACGTTACTTATTGACACGCCCTCGTTTATGTATGTGTATGTGTGTGTATGCATGGGTTTGTTTTATATGCCTACTAGTTGGTACCCGTCAAAACATGCCTGCTGGATAGTAAATAAATGTACTAATACACACATTATACTCAACACATCATTGCAAAATGTTGAAAATCATAATAATGCGCAGAAACAAATTAATGTTTAAGAGGCCTCATGCTTAGTGAGTATCTAAAGCCAGATATCAAAATGTCACTGAGCATGCGCAGAAAGCAAATTTTTAATTGTAAATTATCGCTAATTAAACAGCGCGAAATAAACAATTTCCATCACGTTTAATCTTATATTTCACAAACATAATTATCATAAAAATAAAAAGGCAGAGAGAGATCTAGAGGGACTCCTCGGCATTGAAACATGTCACTGAGCATGCGCAGAAACTGCGAGTTTCTATAGCCAGATTGAAACACGCCACTGAGAATGCGCAAAAATCAAATTTTATATGTAAATTATAGCTCATGAATAAAAATTGCAGTAGCAAAAACCAAATTTTACAAATCTACAGATTCCAATTTTTCGTTTAAGACCAAAATGAAGTAAATTGATGCAGTAGTTTTATCTCACGGACTGCCCAAAAAGTCGGCTTAGCAACTTAAATATATAGATTCTGACATACCTGTAAAAGTATACATGTCTTTTTTAATCAGTTTACAGTTGAAATTTTAATAATTTTAGTACCCTTAAACCAGTAATTTCCTGCGGAAAGAGTATTAATTTCTCTTACATGTTGGAAATCTAACATTTTACTTTTCAACATTCTTATCTATGTTATAAAAAAATGATAATTTTTAGTTTATTTTCCGATTATTATTATTGATATTGTTTACCATGAAATAACCTTAATTATAGCCGTCAATGTCTATTATAACCTTTTATGTTTAGTTATCTTTATTATACATTGATTCTTCGAATTCTTAAACATAATTTAATTGGTGTGAGAATTTGAACTATTGTATTTTATTTTTTCATTTACATCATTTTATTTTTATGCTTTGCAGACATGCATGTCATGAATATTTTTACAAAAAATCTATTATCCGATTTCAGACACATTATTCGTTTGCGTAATTCCCGGAAATAAAAGTGTCCGAATACAATTAAAATCTGTCTACGCTGTCTAGAGTTAATAGTTACGGATTCCCTTTCGACGGAATTAATGAATAATTAAATTACTTTTCATTTAACTTCCCTGGTTTACTTTCGTTTAGAAATCATTATTTTATATATATATATACATAAATATTTCGAAATTTTTTTTGTTGCATTAATACCCAGAAAAAAAGTATCCAAATACAATTAAAATCTATATAAGCTTTCTTAATTAACTGCTACGCATTCCCTTAAGACGGAATTAATGAATAATTAAATTATTTTAAATTTAACTGCTGACATTTATTTCTTCTAGAATTCGTTATATACGAATACACACAAATATATATATATATATATATATATATATATATATATATATATATATAAATATATATATATATATATACACTGAAGTGCCACTGAATTAGGGATACCTAACTAGTAACGAATTGGGCCTCCTCTGTCCTTGATAACGGCTGCCACACGACGAGGCATAGATTCAACAAGTTTCTGGAAACGTTCCACGGGAATGGCTTGCCAAATATTGGCTAAAGCTGTCCATAATTCAGTAAGGTTCTTTGGTGCTGTGTGATGGCCTTTCACGCCTTGTTCCAAAACATCCCAAAGATGCTCAATAGGATTTAAGTCTGGGCTTCTAGGTGGTCAATTCATGACAGAGAAGTCAGAGGAATGCTCATCCAACCAGCCAGTAGCCAACCGGGACTTGTGAGAGGTATAGTTGTCTTCCTGGAAAACGCCATTACCCTGCGGATAACAGAACAGCATAAACGGATGGAGGTGATCACCCAGCAACTCTACGTACCGAATTGCATCGAGGGAGGTTGGTACACGAATCAAAGATCCCAAACTGTGCCACGAAATAACACCCCAGACAATGATTGAGCCACCATGTCCATGTACAGTTCCAGCCATGCATGCATGATCCATGGCTTCATGAGCCTGACGCCATATTCTCAGCCTCCCGTCGGCTCTAAGTAGTCGGAATCGAGACTCATCACTCCATGCTACTCGTTTCCAGTCCTCTACACTCCAGCAGCCCGATGGCGAGTATAGAGCAATGGTACTCTCGTAGGTCGACGGCTCCCGAAACCCATACGGTGAAGCCAGCGTTGCACAGTCCGTTTACTGACTGTATGACTGGCACCGTCATTAAACTGGGTGGTAATTTGAGCTAATGTTTGACTTCGCTTGCTACGTACAATACGCCTGAGCCGTCTCTCACCACGCACTGTCAAGGCTAATTGTCCTTTGCAGTTTGCCTGATCGGTATTTTTTTTTCACCATCCATGTATTCTTGGTATACTCTTGACACTGTCGACCTTGAAAATCCTAGCTGTCTGACAATTTCGGAAATTGAATGGCCCATGCGTCGCGCACCTACGATTTGTCCGCGATCGAAGGCGTCTAAATCAGGCAGTTTACCCATGCTGGCAATTCCAACAACTAATTCAGAACAACCACAGTACGCGTTATATATGCAGTTACCACAGCGCCCTCACTTGCGCATACATGATGCGCAGCGCTACACAATTTGCATAGGCTTTGCTATCCCTTCAGTGACAATTCAGTGGCAATTCAGTGTATATACAGTCGAACCTCCATATATCGAACTTCTCGATATCGAATTTTTCTATATATCGAACTCGTAGCAAATCTCTATGTTCATTACATACAAAAACTGTTTGTATATATCGAAAAAATCTCTATATATGGAAATTTTTTTTCTCGACATATTGGGAGTTTTTGTTTCACTTTAGAATAAAATCTCCCAATTTTTGGCTTGAAACAATACGTCGTGGACTTCAATTCGCAGAAAATGTCCCTCATGAAGTTTTTTGTGGACTGAATAAATGAGAGCATTTCTTGGATGAACTTTCCGCAAAACTGGCTGTTCAGCAAGATATTCGTAGTTTTTTTTTTTTTAAAGAATGTAACTGTGATCACTGTAACCACTCTCTGGATTGTTTTTTTAAGGTTTATAGTACTCAATAAATCTTTCATATTAATTCATTTTTTAATTCATATTTATTCATTTATTTATTCATACATTATTAATTCATATTAACTTTCATTTAATGTGATTCGCATATAAATTAGAAATGGAGTTTCGTATACGAAAACTAGCTTTAATTTTAATGTTTCAGGAGAATTTTGATAAAACTAAGACCAATTCTATATATCGAAGTTTCTATATATCGAATTTTTTTCCGGCATTTTGCTACTTCGATATATGGAGGTTGGACTGTGTATATATATATATATATATATATATATATATATATATATATATATATATATATATATATATATATATATATATATATATATATATATATATATACATACATGCATACATACATAAGTTTATTTGTGAAGAATGAACGGCAAACTTGTAACAAGAACTAAATATCAGACTGATAGGAAACCGAACAGCTGTCATTAATCATTTCCTTTATCCTGCAAAACCTGTTCTACTTAATAAAATACAAGTTTTATCATGTCCGAAAACCACCTCTTGATAAAAAAAATATATGAGATAGAAAAAAGTTGATAAACGACATTTTTTGGAGATTCTAAAGAAGAAAAAAAAGTATAAATCTGTTTTTAAACTACCATAAATATTTTTAAAATACTGAGCGAGAAACGATTTAGAAATCCATATAATTTGACGTAATTTATGAGGATTATAACACTTTAAATTCCTTACTAGAAATAATGCGTATCATAAGATAGGAAGGAATTATTTTATGAATCATATAACATACACGAGCATACAAATGGAGTGAATGATATGGTCTCATGAAGTATTTTCTATCAAACAACAGATCAGAGGTATTATGTTCATACAGTAACATAAATAAATTTAATATTTATGGTATGGGTATAAATGAATCTGCCATGGATCTACAATGGATCTACCATGAATTTAGTTTTTTTTAGTCACAATATATATAATTTTTTTCATTCAGTTATATCTTCGGTATATATATATATATATATATATATATATATATATATATATATATATATATATATATATATATATATATATATATATATATATATGTGTATATATATATATATATATATATATATATATATATATATATATATATATATATATATATATATATATATATATATATATATATATATTGCTGAAAACAATTTGGGGAGCACATGGTTTTAAAGAAATTACGCAAATACTTACACCGATAAGTAACATAAAATAAATCATCCAAAATTTAAAGCCTAGCAGGAAGCAGAAGAAGAAAACTTCATATGCAAATCAAAGTTCATGACGTCAAAAAACAGTTGCTCTTGGCAACAGGACGAAGGGTGTCCAGCCAAAGAGTACGTAATAGGCTTCATCAGGGAGGTCTTTATGCACGTAGGCCAATGGTCTGCATTCCGTTGACGTCACGCCACCGTGCAGCCCGAAGAAGATGGGCTGCTGAACATCGAGATTGGGAGCAACATAATTGGAGCCAAGGGCTGTTTACAGACGAGTCCCGATTCAGTCTGGAGTGTGACACCCGACGTGTTTTGGTATGGAAGGAAAGGGGCACTAGAAATAACCTCACATTCATTCGTGAAAGGTCACAATACAGACGAGCTGGTTTTATGGTATGGGGTGGAATCAGCATAGGTGGACGTACGGACCTGCATATCATTCGGAATGGTACTTTGACGGCCCGAAGGTATGCAGACGAGATACTGAGGCCTCATGTCATATCTTACGCTGCAGCCATTGGACATTCCTTTGCTTTCCAGCATGATAATGCCAGACCGCATACAGCTCGTCGGTGGAGTACATGCTTGAAGCTGAAACAATACAGCGTATGGTGTGGCCAGCGTTCTCTCCTGACCTGAATTCAATGCTTGGGACATGCTCGGACGACGCATTGCTGCGAGACCAAGTCCTCCTTTTACTCTCCGAGACTTGGAGATTTCACTTCTTGAGGAGTGGAAACAGTTTTCCCCAAAGTCTTATCGATAACATCATCGCATCCATAGACAACATGTGTGCAGCAGTCTTAGCTGTTCGAGGAGACCTCACGCCATATTAAAAATCTTGCATCATTTCTAAACAATACCATTTTTATCGTTTACATGTAACCAAATTGTTGCCCTGAATCATCTGTTCATTTTTTTCCACATTTTCAAATAATTAAAGCTTAATTGAAATTTTGTTTACGTCTTTCTCTCTGTATTGTGCATTGATACGCGTGTACTATTCATTTTATGCCAATACGTGGCTGGCTGTCTCGCACGGTTTTCTTAACTTCTTTGCTTTCTCCCCTAATTTTTTTGAGCAGTATATGTATGTATATATATATATATATATATATATATATATATATATATATATATATATATATATATATATATATATTATGGATCAGTGACATTAAGGTTTCAATGATTTAACGACATTATAAAAATTTATTCTTAATATTTGATCCCCAAAGTAATATATTAAAAAATATTCAAGGTTATCGGCTGTAATAATTTAGTGCACAATGGATTTTGGATCGACAGGATGCAGTTATTTTTTTTTTAAATTAGTCATTATCTGCCATCTTCTTTAAAACTGAATGCGTTAAAGAATAACTACATGCTTACCTTTTTTAAAAGACATCTATTTAATATATAAAAGAATGACTTCATATAATATAAAATTTATTTAATCGGGATTACGGAAAGTCTCTCAAATTTCATTATGTAAATTTATTTTGTCAACTAAAGTGGCTGTTCGCACATTTTTTAGACGATTTTGGTAAGCGGTAATAAAAAATCGTTTGCTGCAAAAGAAATAATTGCAATTGTACTATGTTTTTAAAAGTCAAAATTATCGTCTACGGCTTGAAAGTTTTTTTTCATTCAAAATGGCGTTTTTAACAAAGCAGTGGTTCGAAGGCTACATTTATGCTCCTTCCGAAGAGAAATATGCATACTCCGTTATCCAAAAACGATGTGAGAGCCATGGTTTTGTGATATCTAAAGCGTCGATATGTAATATCGTCAACAAGAAAGGAAAAAAAAACGTCAAATTGGAGCCTGAAGTGAGACAAAAATTCCAAACAAGTATCCAAGGAAAAAACGGACATCTTCGACTATTGCAAAGGTACGTTGTTTAATGTTAAAAGAAAATCCCCCCTAGTCAAAGGACAGTTGCAAAATCATTAAAATGCTCGCTGTCCACTGTAAACAAAATGATAAACGTTGATTTAAATCTTAAGAAAGCGAAAAAACGCAATGTGCAGCGTCTTCTTTCAAATCATATCGCTGAACGCAGGACACGCTGCAGAATTCTATATGAGAAACACTTATCCAAAGAAAAATGGAAAACAATTGTCACAATAGATGAATCATGGGTGTATTTAAATGATTGCAACAAAAAAGGAGCCATTTATTATCATAAAAGGGGAGAAAAAAAATTAAGTACATGGTTCAAATAATCGAAAGAAAGTTTTTCTAAGGGATTCATGATTGTTGCTGGTTTTTCTTATAATGGCAAGTTAAAAATGAAGAGATTGGAAAAAGATGTCAAGATGAACTCCAAATACTATCATTAACATATTTTATCGCCAATTTTTCTGAATGAAATACCATCGCTTTACCCACAGTGCCATCAATGTGTGAGACTTCATTAGGACAAAGCTAGCAGTCACACATCAAAATCGACTGGAAATTTCCTAAAAGAAATGGAACAAAAAACTGGTATCAAGGCCATACCCTTCACTGATATCCCTACTAAATCTCCCGATGTATCACCTATGGATTTTTCTGCTTTCGAACTTTTAAAATCTGCATTTTCCAAACGTCGTTCCAAAACCCTTACAGGACTCTGGAAAGCTGTTTAGGAGGAATGGGATAGAATACCTCTTCTGACACTTCAAAAGGCATTATTATCGTGGAAATTGCGGTGTCGAAAGAAAGTTCAGAATAAGGGATGTCAAATAGAACATTTAAAACACAATAATTTTATGTAATTTAGTTTTGTGAATACAATATACATCGTCTAAAAAATGTGTGAACAGTCTCTGTATATTACGTTTAATTAAAGTCGATTTTTAGTTTAGTTATAATATCAGTATTTGATTCCTAGTTTTAATAAGTTAAGTCTCTACTTTTAATATACAGTGTGCTCGAAAAAAAATAGTGGGGTTTTAAATGGTAATATATTCTGAAAAAATATCATTGTAGAGAGATGAAGTATACGTCAAATTGAAGAGAAAATCTCCAATTTTCTTACCTATTCAGCAGACTTCAATATCTGCTCCCTTAGTAGCTCTGCAGACGTCAAAACACTATTCAGTCTCTTTCCATACATGGCAGAGAACATCCAGCGTAATAGCCTCACTGATCCTTTATTTTAAATGGTTCAGATTTGGACCTTGAATGGAATACACTTGTGTTTTTACATAACCTTTCCAAATTGAAGTCTGGGGGAGTAAGGTATGGAAATTATGGTGTCCAGGCTATCTATCCTTCTCTTTAGACCAATTGATGAAGAAATGTGTCGTTAAGAAGTTCCCGGATGATTATGGCAAAAGGTGGGGGAGCTCCGTCTAATTGGAGAATAGAATTCTCCGGAATTTTCCTGCTCTACTCCCGGAGTCTGTTGTAGTCTGCACGTATGCTTTCGCACATATGAACTTGTAGTGTTTCTGTTTTATTTAACGCATGAATTATGTATGCAGCATGATTTGTTAAATGGCGATAACCATTTTAACCCCAACTATTTACGGACACGTGGTCTGTATAAATGAGATGCATAATTTCAACACATATATAAAGAAATGTGATGAATTTAATGAGCCTTAAGCTTCTAAAAGGTCAGATATATTACATTAAATTCATTCCTTACGCATTACTCTGTTAATTCAGTTACAAACTATTTTCATTATCAAAATTATTTGATCAATCAGACGTATTGTGATAAAACGTCAAACCTAATCTGTAATAAGAAAAATAAATATATGTTATATATTTACGTTTTAACTTCTAAAAATTAATGTGTTAAAAATTAAATTAGTTGTGTATTTACATTCAAAATATACAAAATATTTGTATACCTTATATTAATGTAAAATGATAACGGGAATATTCTAAAAAATACCTCGTACATAACATTTTGCAAACGGAACGAAATCAGACAAGTTATATAGAAAGTAATTTACTTATTCATTATTTCCTTCTCAAAGGAATGCGTAACTGTTAACTAACACAGCGCAGAAATATTTTAATTATACTTGGATATTTTTTTGTGGGAATTAATCAAAGAATAATGTGTCCGAAAAGGAGTATCGAAAAAAAACATGACAAGTTTATCTGCAGGCATAAGAAGAACCGATTGTAAATAAAAAAATAAAATGAGAAATAAATGTTTAGTTTCTTACACCAACAAAATAATGTCTAGCAACTCAAATAATCAATGTGTAATAGAAATGCTTAAATAGATGCAGTTAATTGTAATTTAAATTAATTATAAGTGTATAAATTATATATATATATATATATATATATATATATATATATATATATATATATATATATATATATATATATATATGTACAAATGAACTATGTAATATGAACTATGTACAAATTTTTTTACGTCTTTTTTTCTGTATTGCGCATTGATACGCGTGTACTTTCCATTTTATGCCAATACGTGGCTGCCTCGCACGGTTTTCTTAACATCTTTGTTTGCTCCCCTAATTTTGTTTAGCAGTGTATTAGCTGTTTACCAATGTGAGAGTCACATTCAGCTTACGTCATATTTAGTAACCCACCCACACATGTAGTCGGAATGCCCCTAATTGAGGAAAAGAGTAAGAAATCTCATCTTGATACTCTATGGCTTATATATTTTAATACTTTTTAGGAAGACAAGTACCTTTTTGCGATATATAAAGGTCCTGTTTTAAGGAGTTGATTTTAATTTCTGGGTAATCCTGATTATTTCCGCCTTTAAAGTGTTTATTCTAAACGTGATTATGAAGTTATAAACCATTAAGATGCGTTTTGGAAGCTGGTTTTGTACAATCATCTCACAGTCCTTATACAACCCCTGTGACTTTGGCTTACAATTCACGAAACCAAGCTCACCCGAACCCGAAGGTATGCGGCACAGCAGATCAAGACCGATCGGACGACAACTCCCCCATCGAGACGAGCATAAACAACACAAACCCAAAATACTAACAGATATTCCTAATCAAGCTTTCCCCAATAGGAACAGCCACCTCACGACCAACATTCAGCCTAACGTAAAATTTATTAAAAAATAACATGAAAATACTAATACAGATCAAATGCTATGTCCATAAATGTATAGCCAAAATTACAACATACAAATCCTTTCATTTCAGTAGAATACACTAAAACCAATTAAATATACACTGGGTCACCCAGTGGCTAAGTGGTTAAAGGCATCAGCCTGCCACGCCGGGGGTGCGGGTTCGATTCCCGCACAAGTCTTGGCTGTATTCTGGGGAACCGGTCAGTCTTCTGCGTGCAAATGGAGCTCCGTCTAGAAAGAGAAGCTGCAACTCATCGTCCATCGCAGGTGTCATCGTTTGTCAATAAAATTCTTCTGTGATTGTGTCATTTGTCTGTTTATATGTCTTGTATTCATATGTACATCGGACTGGGGTGTAATGTCGTCATCCCCCAGGGACATTAGCCAAAAAAAAATATACACTGGTGGCCAAGAGTTATGCATATTTAATATTTATGTGAATTTTTAAGGAAATAAAAGTCAGAATGGCGGAAAACGTGATATGCGAGTGTAATACGGTTATACCATAAGATAGCAATGCAAATGAGGGTTATTAATCATTTTATTATCCAAAGAAACAGTTTGAAAGAAAACAGTGCGAAATAATAGTTAATACTTTAGTGATAGAAATTAAAACAAAAAGGTTATTTGGCTGTTTAATAAGGTATGTGGTCGCCTCTGGTAGCCACGCATGTTACACAACGATTGCCCATATATGCTAAGAGAGTGTGGAGGTGTTGTGGCCTCAAAGAGTTTCAAGCATTGAGAAGAGCTTTTTAGAGTTCTGGAACAGAGTTTGGTGGGTGTGGAAGATCTGCAATTTGTCTCCCTAGCATATCCCAGACATGCTCAATAGGAATAAGAACAGGAGAGTGAGCGGACCACTGCACGCGCTGGATATTTTCACTTTCAAGGAAGTTGTCGACCAGACTCACAGTGATACGGCGCGTTATCATCCATGAATATGAATCCAGGACTGACATCACCTCGAAACATGTGAACATAAGGCTAAATGACTTCGTATCTGTACCTTTCAGCAGTAACAGACCCCGTTCAAAGACATGGAGGTCTGTGTGGCCATTCAGCATTATGCCTGCCCACACCATGATTCCCTTTGAAAGAAAATTAGTTCCACAAAAACGAGTTCCACGTTCTCTCCATATCGTTTATCCGTCGAAAATTAGTCTTCAGAGTAAACCGAGACTCATCACTGAACACCGCATTGGACCACTGTTGCAAACTCCAGTGCTGATGTTTCAAACTCCAATTTAGACGAACGCGTTTATGCGCACGCTTCAGAGGAATGCAAACGGCTGGTCATCTGGCATACAGACCAGCATGATTGAGTCTCCTATAAACAGTTTGCCTCGAAACTCGCACCCATTTGGCGGCTGTGAGCTGAACCGAGTTCTTTAGCACAACTGCTCCTCTGACGTCGCACAGTTATTGCCAAATATCGGTCTTTACGAACGAATTTTACTCTTGGTCGACCTTGTACTGGTCGTCGGGTAACATCTCCGGTACTTTGAAAACTCTGCCACAGTCTTGAGATCACACACCGATGCATATTCAGAATTTGAGACTCTCCAATTTGAGATCGTCCACATTCCAGTATTCCAATAATTCATCCCTTCAAAAGCATGTCCATTTGGCGTTTTTGTGCCATCCTTCAAGTTTTTAATCATTTAACTTGCTCCTCAGCACAGCAATTGCACATAACTTGCCTGATGTCCGTATGGCACGTGAACCTTTTTTATACTCGTTCTGACGTGCGCACGTTTTGCGTATGCCAATGTCGACTGAAATGTTTTGAATATGCACACTGCTTCACCTTCAAACAGCGATAGTCCACAAGTAATTATGAATAATTTGACTAATATTTACTCACGCCCTTCCGCATTTTACGAATTATGCTTAACTTTTGGACACCAGTGTATATCACAGATCAACGCTATACAATATACAATACAACATAACCATGCACGCTATGCAGTCCAGGATTAACATCGATACACCTAGTATCAATATACTCAAAAGCTAAACTACCAGCAATGGTACGGTGCAACCGCACCATACAACCAAATAAAATATCTATAGCGCAACTGCGCTGTACGACATAATAATAATATTGCTAGCAAAGACTCTACCGCAACGTGCAATAGTACTTAACAGAAATAGGCTCTCTGTTTAACGACGCTCTACTTAACGACGATCTCTATTTAAAAACGATATTCCCCAGTCCCGGTCCCTCCGACGTAAAAAAATTATATTTAACGATGAAGTTGTTTCTGTTTAACGACGATTTTTTTTTACATGATAAACTTTTCTTCAACATTTTGTCTGCAGGAGGAGAACCATCTGTGGAGGAAAACAAATTTGGTTTCAATAACAGACCCAGTATTTACATGATATTTGCAATGTTGCAATCATTGACTTGTTGAAGGGGGAAAAAATCGGGGGGGGGGATTACTTTATCCTTTTATGGAGCTCTTAGAGCGGGAGCTGAAACACTCTGTTGTCCCTACCATCTGTTGTCATGTGACTTACAAACTGTTCAATAGCAGCCCTCTCTCACTCCTTCCGGGAAGAAAGTGTTCATATTCAGAGAATTCATGGTTGTGTGTAGGAGCTTATTCCAGTACGAATACGAGGTGAGCAAAGCAAAATGGAGTCAAAGCGAAAGTATCTTACGCTGTTACGAAAAAGTGAAAACTATTGGAGACTGGGAAGAAAGTGCTGGAATAACAAAAGTCCAATTCGCAAGACAATTTTAGCTACTCGATTTTACTCTCATTACATTTTAGCAAACAAACAGAAAATTCTTGAAGCACACAGAAATTTGGTTTGGGATCCAAATCCAAATGGCAGAAAATTCAATGTGGGCGATCAGAAGATTTTGATAAGGCAGTCCTGCAATGATTTCATGAAGCAAGAGCATCCAACATTCCAATTTCCGGAGTTATATTTAAAGAAAATGCTATTGTTCTGGCAGAAAAGTTTCGAAGGCAAAATTTTCAGGCTTCGGCTGGTTGGCTAGCAAAGTTTAAAGAAAGACATGGGCTTTCATTTCAAAGCATATCTGGCGAAAGTGGCTCCGTAGAGGAAAAAATAGTGGAAGAATGGAAAATAGTGCTGAAGGGGATATTTGATGGATATGATGAGAAGAACATATTTAATGCAGATGAGAAGAGCCTATTCTACAATACGGTGCCTAATAGCACTTTAACGTATATCGGTGAAAAGTGCTTTGGTGGAAAACAGAGTAAGGAACGATTGACTGTTTTATTGTGCACTAATTCAGTTGGATCTGAGAAACTTCCACCACCAGTTAAAGGCAAATCAAAGCAACCAGGGGCGTAACTAGTGCAACGTGGGGCAACCTTGCCAATTCTCCGGGGACCCCAAGACAGGTGTTAAAAAATGAATTCGTAATATTTCAGGGGGGCCAGTTTTCGTCCTTGCCCCGGGGCTCATAAATGCCTAGCTACGCCCATGAAAGCAACCAAGGTGTTTTAAGAATATCACCAGGAAACCTTGTGAGTACCGGAATAACAATAAAGCGTGGATGACATCACACATTTTTACTGACAGGGTTAGAAATTTTTATTGAAAATGCATCAATAAAAGAGAAAAGTTTTGCTTTTAATCGACCGTTGCACTGCACATACTCAAAATATTCCTAGACTTACAAATTTGAGAATTCATTTCTTACCAGCTAATTGCACTAGCAAGTTGCAGTCATTAGACCTGTGTATCATTCACAGTGTGAAAGCATACTACACAAAGTCTTTAAATAGGAAATTAATAAATAATGCGGCTGACAGTATGAAAATTAGAAAATTTACGATCTTGGAAGCAATGCAAGGATAACATCAGCATAGAAAGAAGCTTCTTCATCCCCAATAAAATACTGCTTTCGCCTTGCTGGAAATCATAAAGAACTGCAAAGTACGGATGTAGCAATGAACGAAGATGACATTATCCCTGAAGAATGGAGAAGTTTTGTTAAAGATGAGGATGTTTCAATTCAAGATTTCTACAATTGTGATGAATCTGATTTAGCAACATATTACAAATATGTAAATCAAATTTATGAATATTTAGTAAACGAAAACACAATTCCAGACGAAGAAGGTGAAGTTGAAGATACGGACACTGCAACAGTCTTACACAGCTGCAATTTCTGCTCTAGATGTTCTCCGACGTTATATTACATCGAATATAGAAGAAGACATATTTAACATGTTAGAAAATTTGGAAAAGAATATAACAAAATCAAGGCGAAAAATGAAGCAATCAACACTTTTTGACTTTTTTTTAAAAAGTGTTGATTTCTCTAATTTACTTAATTTATTGTATTGTTTGTACTATTTTTTCAATGTGATTTAAAATAACATTTTGTGAATAAAATAATAATGATAGTAGAAATAACATTATTAAACACACCAATTTATTAAGAAATACACTGCTGGCCACCCAAATTGCAACACCAAGAAAGACAAGAGATATCACAACAAAATTTATTTTGTAGATAACATGTTGACCAAGTATCAAATGATTAAATTTATAGACTTCAGTGAAGTGTGGTTCCTGCCAAAATCAGTAGCCAGAGTAGCCGCCATTGTTGGAGATCACCGCTGCCACACGCCTCGGCATTGATTCAAAGAGACTTTGGATGAGTTCTTGGGGTACAGCAGACCAAGCAGTTTCCACACGTTGCCAAAGTTGATCAGATGTCGCAGCTGGGGATGGAATCTGTGTCAATCGTAGAGCAACCATGGACCACATGTTTTCTATCGGCGAAAGATCCCGAGAGCGAGGCGGCCAGGGAAGCAATTCAATATGGCGATTGATGAAGCATCGTTTGACAATGCGTGCCAAGTGTGGTCGCGCATCATCCTGTTGAAATATTGCTGTGGGCAAGCCCAGAAGGTAAGGAAGGACAACTGGCTCCAACACCTCGGATATGTAGCGCTGGTTGTTTAAAGTACCGGCAATGCGTACTAGAGGTGTGCGAGAGTGATATCCAATACCGCCCCATACCATAATACCCGGTGCAGGACCAGTGTGGCGGTGCATAACGCAGCTGTTCAGCATCCTCTCTTCACGGTGTCTCCAGACTCGAATGCGACCATCGTGGTGTTGCAGAGAGAAGCGTGACTCGTCAGTAAAGACAATTTCATTCCATTCTGCCATCCACATCCTTCTGTCATCGCACCATTGGCGGCGGAGACGTCTGTGGTTCTGCGTCAAGGGTAGACAAAGCAATGGACGTCTTGCGGACAGACCACTCTGCTGTAAACGGCGTCGAATGGTACGCGCAGACACTGGACAATGCGTTACAGACTGCATGTGCTGTGCTATGGTTCGTGATGTGACTGAGCGATCCGTCACTGCCATGCACACAATTTGTCTGTCATCATGTGAAGTGGTGCGCTGAGGTGGATGCGATCGAACACGCCGGTCCGTCGTACCCTCCTGCATCCAACGATCACATATCCGCATTACAGTTGTTTGGTTTCGTCCAACACGACTACCGATTTCCCTGAAAGATAATCCACAATCTCGGTAGGCCACTATCCTTCCTCTGTCGAACTCGGATACTTGATCAAAAGATGATCGCTGTTTTCGAAGAGGCATAATTGATCGTTTTTTTTAAACCATAAGAAAAACACAATTGCCGAACTTGAAATCGTCGAAATCTCCAAGTTTTATATAGCGCTTTGAATTGTCGCCACAGGCACGCGTGATGTGCTTCGGCGCTGAAATTCTAATCATTTGCATATCTCACCTCCGCTAATGCATGTTGTAAATTTCATGTTATTTGCATGTTTCCTTCAGGGTGTTGCATTTGCAGTGGCCAGCAGTTTATATTGACAGTCCTAAGCCTGTAAAGTGTGAAGGGAAATGTTATTTTTTCACAATTTCTGTTTAAGGACGATCTCTACTTAAGGATGATTTTTCACGGTCCCTTGAAAGTGGTTAAACAGAGAGCGAACTGTATATATATATATATATATATATATATATATATATATATATATATATATAAATAATAAACATATGTACCATAATTCAGTATAAAAGCAATGTAATCCAAACACTATTAATCACGTCAGACAGATGCCCTTCACATAGGGCGAAAATGATCTACCAATTAGTCAGCCGTATTCAGCGCTACCTGCCAATTTCGCAGCAGAGATGCAGCAAGAGCACGGACAACGCTGCAAGACAGTCCAAAAACCGTCACACTCAGAAACACGAATGCAGTAAACCACTGCACAGGAAGGACCGCGCCATCCAACCACTATTTTCTGCCATAATATTTTCTGCCGATGAAGATTTCTTGAAAGTCCTTTGTTAAGCTTTTTTTTAGTCGTAGTCAACTATGCTCTGCAAATGTATCCCCAACATCAACAAGGAGTGCATATTTCAAGTAACTCGTGAATACGATGACGTCAGAGAAATCGCCATACCAGTTTATCTTTTTACAGAAACTTAGTGGCATAAAATAGAAATAGAGACACCTTAAATTCGTCTAAAAAGTCTATATCTAATGACTTCTTCCCCTAATCCCAAAAACAAGTATGTCAAGTCGCTCGTGAATGTTATGAAGTCAACGAAACTGTCGGACAAGTTTATAATTTTATTGAAACCTTATTGCAAAAAAGAAGTAATAGAGACATCTTTAATTCATCCTGAAGCTGTATTACTTCCAAAGACTTCGTCTCAGGAACCCCAAATACGCCATTGGCGTAAATACCAAATTAACCGTTAAATCAATGCTGTCAGAGGATCGAAATTACCAGCTACCGATTGAACAAACACGGAGATTTCATGACGTTGCCACGTATCATTTACGCGTGGGATGTCGCAGAGTCGCAAGGGGACTCGAATTTAAGGAGTTTTTTAAAATCCCGATGTGAACGGGGCTAGACGGTCTCCGCCGACGGTCTTTCCGCGAAGAAGCTATCGATTTCGAGGGATGAAGTCATACCCCTGAAGACTTCATGAAAGTCATTAGTTGAGCTTTTTTCAGTCCTAGTCAACTATGTTTTGCCAAATGCACCCGAAAACGAACACGTGGCGCTGGTTTTAAGTTACTTGTGAAGTCGATGACAAAAGATAAACTGCCCTACGAGTTTATCATATTCCAATACATTATTGGCAAAAAGTAGTACCAGAGCTCTAACGCTTTGAATTCTTCAATTAGTTTGTCGATATCCTCTTTCTTTTCTGTTCCTATAACTAATCTTCCCATGCTTTTTTTCCCGACAAATATTCACTACAGTATTCACCTTCGTATGTCAGTTTGTCAATAACGAATCTCCTAGAGTCACCAGGAGGAGGATACGGAGAGTAATTTTGAATAATAATAATAGAATATTCAAAATAAATTTTGCCTGTAACGCTTTCTGGAATTCGATAGACTCTTGGCTGTTGTCGAGCTCTGAGAAAAAATAATTATAATCCTTATTTTACTATTAACGTGGGGAGTGCTCCCACGTTAGCATTAAAATAGATTACTTTGGCTTGTAAATATGACATGCGTTGAATAACCAACTTTTTATAGTTTAGAGGTTTTAACGACATTTCAGAAACTAATGAAGAACCTGTACCGCAGATTGATTCTTTACGGACGGGTTAAACTTCTCGACATTTCTCTTGACATCTGGATTCCTGACTACCGTTTTTGAATAATTTTGGCGTTTTTGAATAGATTCGACTTTTTTGGGGTTGGAACAAAATCACCTTATGTTTTCCAGAAAAATCCAAGAAAAATTCTAAAAAAATGTCAAATCATTTTTTTCATTGAATTAATTTAATGACATCGTTATTATTCGCATAATGTTCAAGAAAATATGACTCCCTGACAAATAATTTTCCCAACATGAAAACAGAAAAAAAAACCTTTTAATGTATCAACAGGAAAATTTGCAAGGACATATATTAATTTCTTGATAAAAGAAACTGATGAAGGGAAATGTTATCCATGAAATGCTAACGTAGAGGTAATTAAGAAATTGGCCTGAACTGGAAATTAAAAAGAGCTCCAATGATTTCTGGAATGAATAAAACTTGATAAGAAATTTATTGAAGTGTATGAAAAATTAAGAATTACTTTAAATAAATTAATGAAGAAAGTTGGAAAATGAAAATATATAAAACAATGACAATTAGCCTAATAAAATTAAAATATATATATATGAATATCTATAATTATTTTGGTATTTTTCAATCTTTCATACCCTTGTCATTTGTTTATTTATGCACCGAATGTAGCTGCTATAATTAAATTAAAGCTATATTTTATAGATGGTATATAGTCCAGTCAATTTGTGCTCAAAAGAGGCCCTAGAGGGAAAATTTTGGGGTAGTTTTGATTTCTTCCATCTTATAAGTTTTTGGTGGTTGCTGAATCCGAATCTGAGATTTGCTAACAAAATTTCGTGACGCAACATTAAAGAAAATGCAAAAAAGGGTAAAAATTTTCCTTTTTTGGAGGTTTTTTCCCTTATAACTCGTAAACTATCAACTTTTCGTATATAATCATATTATTCAAAATGAAAGTACATAAAATTTCTTACAAATTTCACTATTTAGGTTTTTTCTCCTACTGACCGTTTGGGCTCAAGTGCTATTTGAAAATTGGCGTATTTCGGCTGTTTCCGCAAAAACCCACATTTTCCACTCCAAAATTTTTATTTATTATTAAAGGCTTTCATTTAATTCCTCCTTCCAATACAATGTAGCATTTTCAAAATCCAGAGACCACTGAACTAATATCACTAAGTTAAGGTGTTGTCTCAGAGGAGAGGATCAACCTCCACTTGTCCAAGGAGATGGGCATGATAGGTATACAGCGCATTGTTGGTGGTGATTTTGAAGCTGTAAAATTCAAACGAAGCGAAAGAGTGCAGCCTCTTGCGATCATGAATAGCTCTACTCAGATAAAAGACAGGGATGTAGTCATCAATCCAGCCACACTTTTCCAACGAATGACCATCGTGAAACATTCATATGAAGAGCTGCGAGAATTTTTGCGTTACGAACTTAGCCCCTACCCTCTCTCTCTTTTCGATGAGCATGGTAGAAGGAAACGAACAAAATCGAGCTTGTACAGGGCTTTTACACCGACTCCAACTGAACAGGAAAACTTGCGCGATACAAAATATGTCATTTTCGGAGGGTTTTTGTTACACCGGGTCAAATGGCACCACGGCCAGACATATGCAGAAATTTGAAGCAGTTATCTATCATCTGTCAAATCGAACTACAAATCATATGCCGTTGTCATTTTTGATGGCTACCCCGACGAAGCTTGTGAAAGCACCAAGCGCATAGAACAATTGAGAAGAGCGCAAAGAAAACAATATGCTGCAATATCATTTACAGAATCGATGGTGCCCACTGTCCCGCAGGAGAGTTTCCTTGCGAACTCCAAAATCAAGAGTCGGTTGATATCTATGCTAATGGAAAAGTTTAATCATGAAAAAATTGATTCACAGCAAACTGTGGAGGACGCTGATATCCTAATTATCACAACAGCTCTTATGTTAGCCCCGTCAAATGAATATGTGACAGTGGTGGGGGAAGATATCGACCGTTTGGTGATTTTGATTGGCCTGTGTAGCCCTGATATAAAGAATGTCTTCTTTTTGAAACCAGGAAAAGGGAAGATGTCTCAAACCCTCTACAATCCCCATATTCCCACTGACAAAATCCTATCAGACCATATATTGTTCCTGCACGCGATTAGTGGTTGTGACACCATTTCTGCTTTATTTAGTCAGGGGAAACTGAAATTTCTGAAAGTCCTGCAGAGAACAATGACTTGCAACCAGTCATTGATGCTTTCAAAGACCCTCATGCATACTAGCACGATATTGCCGAAGCAGGAAACGTGTTTCTTATGGCTCTGTGTGGGAAAGGACATGAGACAAGTCTCAACGATTTGAGATACAGACAATACGTATTTTCATTATACAAAAGTAAAACCAACATTGCCTCACTACCCCCCCCCCCACCGAAGCTGCTGCACAACAACATTCACTGAGAGTTTACTTTCAGATGCAGTAGTGGTTATCCGGTCAAACTACACACGGCGAGCAACAAAGAGACCCGAACGAGTGGGGTTGTAAGAAAACAAGGAATGGTCCGTACCAGTGCCAACCACTTTGAACCCTGCATCTCTCCTAATGATATGATCACAAGTTGTTGTTTTCTCACCACCTCTTTCATTTTCCAGATGAACAAGCCCCGACGCTGACGACAGAACAACCCGAACCTGTGCCAGTACTCGCCGCCTTCGAAGAAACTCTGCCAAGACCCTCTAAACGACAACGGCTTATATAGTAATGTAACATATGATAATATGTATTGTAATACAATATAATAAAATTTAATAATTTTCAAGATTTTTCGTTGGAATTTCAACTTTTTTGTAACTGAATTTGTACAATTTCGGACTTTATTAAATAACTTGAACATTATTTTATTCATGAAAAAATTACTTGTACCTCTACATATACGATATAAATAAGGTATGCGCAGAGAACTGGGAGGAATTCACGAATTGACAGCCATTAATAATAAATTACAATTTTGGAGTGGAAAAAGTTGGTTTTGCGGAGACAGCCGAAATACGCAAATTTTCAAATAGCGCTTGAGCCCGAACTGTCCATCGGAGAAAAAAATCTAAATAGTGAAATTTGTAGGAAATTTTACGTACTTTCATTTTGAATAATTGGGGTTATATACGAAAAGTTGATAGTTTCCGAGTTATCAGCAAAAAACCACCAAAAAATGAAATTTTTTTTCTTTTTTTGCATTTTCTTCAATTTTGCTTCAAGAAATTTTGTTAGCAAACCTCAGATTCGGATTCAGCACCCCCAAAAACATATAAAATGGAATAAATCAAAACTACCCCAAAATTTTCCTCGTAAAAACACAATTTGACTGGACTAATAATGCACTAAATACACTGATGGCCACCCAAATTGCAACACCAAGAAAGACAAGTGATATCACAACAAAATTTATTTTGTAGATAACATGTTGACCAAGTATCAAATGATTAAATTTATAGACTTCTGTGAAGTGTGGTTCCTGCCAAAATCAGTAGCCAGTGTAGCCGCCATTGTTGGAGATCACCGCGGCCACACGCCTCGGCATTGATTCAAAGAGACTTTGGATGCGTTCTTGGGATACAGCAGACCAAGCAGCTTCCAGGGGATGGAATCTGGATCAATCGTAGAGCAACCATGGACCACATGTTTTCTATCGGCGAAAGATCCGGAGAGCGAGGCGGGCAGGGAAGCAATTCAATCTGGCGATTGACGAAGAACCGTTGGACAATGCGTGCCACGTGTGGTCGCGCATTATCCTGTTGAAATATCGCTGTTGGCAAGCCCTGAAGGTAAGGAAGGACAACTGGCTCCAACACCTCGAAGATGTAGCGCTGGCTGTTTAAAGTACCGGCAATGCGTACTAGAGGTGTGCGAGAGTGATATCCAATACCGCCCCATAACATAATGTCCGGTGGAGGACGAGTGTGGCGGTGCATAACGCAGCTGTTCAGCATCCTCTCTTCACGGTGTCTCCAGACTCGAATGCGACCATCGTGGTGTTGCAGACAGAAGCGTGACTCGTCAGTAAAGACAATTTCATTCCATTCTGTCGTCCACATCCTTCTGTCATCGCACCATTGGCGGCGGAGACGTCTGTGGTTCTGCGTCAAGGGTAGACAAAGCAATGGACGTCTTGCGGACAGACCACTCTGCTGTAAACGGCGTCGAATGGTACGCGCAGACACTGGATGATGCGTTACAGACTGCATGTGCTGTACTATGGTTCGTGATGTGACTGAGCGATTCATCACTGCCATGAGCACAATTTGCCTGTCATCACGTGAAGTGGTGCGCTGAGGTGGATGCGATCGAACACGCCGGTCCGTCGTACCCTCCTGCATCCAACGATCACATATCCGCATTACAGTTGTTTGGTTTCGTCCAACACGACTACCGATTTCCCTGAAGGATAATCCGCAATCTCGGTAGGCCACTATCCTTCCTCTGTCGAACTCGGATACTTGATCAAAAGATGATCGCTGTTTTCGACGAGGCATAATTGATCGTTTTTTTGAAAAAACCACAAGAAAAACACAATTGCCGAACATCGTGGACATTTCAACGATGTGGATAAATCGTCGAAATGTCCAAGCCTTAAATAGCACTTTGAAGTAGCGCCACAGGCGCGCGTGATGTGCGTCGGCGCTGAAATTCTAATCATTTACATATCTCACCTCCGCTAATGCATGTTGTAAATTTCATATTATTTGCATGGTTCCTTCAGGGTGTTGCATTTACAGAGGCCAGCAGTGTAGATGTTCACATTTGGAAGTTCTGAACTTACGAACAAAACTGCGCTATGTTAGTTGGAATGCGCGGTGTAGTTGAGTCCTTAACAAGCATTGTTGTCATCTTCACCTTATCTACTTTAACAATCCGTTGAGATCTGAGGACCTCTTATACTTCAAATACAATTATATATATATATATATATATATATATATATATATATATATATATATATATATGTGTGTGTGTGTGTGTGTGTGTGTGTGTGTGTACTGTTTCTTCGCAATTACTGGGCACTTGTACAGTAACAATACAGACAGCTTAAAAACAATATTTACTCGTATATGTAATATTGATGGGTTGATATTAGAAGATTTTTTCCAATGCGGCAGTTACTTTTGTCTTTCGAAGTTCGTGATTTTTATTTTTTTATATTGCTTATCTTGAATATTTTTATTTTCTTTTGCTGTAAGTAGATCTTGTGATTTCTATAATTAATAGCAACTTGCAAACACATATCCTGAAAAAATGCCAAATATTTAACCTACACTATTCCTTTTATAATAGAAACAAAGATTTTTAATAAACTAAGTCCAAGTTTTTGGAAGGTCCAAAAGGTTCAATTTATCTCTCGAATAGTGTTTCACCTAATAGAGAAAAATATTTTTTTTTCCTAAGTACCGCAGCAATCCATCTCAACTGAACTGTCAAACTCTCAAAGTTCTGATATGGTTGTCTTAGATATTCAGGATGCATCTTGGCTTTAATGAAAGTTTAGGAAAACTGCGTGCTTTGAGGAAAAATAATTGTTTAATAAGTAGCGGACTTAATAATTTCATCTTGTAAAGAAAGAACACTTATCCTTTCACTTTTTTATTTACATATCCATGTCCTTAACTCTTTAATTAAGTATGTTATAGGTTGGTCAAAAATTTCTTTCAGTTTTTAAGTAAAAATTAAAGACATATTTGATTTTAATCCATAGCTTTATAGAAAAACATATTTACCATTTTTTCCACTACGTTCTGCCCTCTTTCACGCAACTTGATGCTTTCCTATTCACAAAAGTTACACTTCAGAAATCTTATTTTTTTGCGTTTTAGTTACGTTTTTACCTATCCTCAAATAATAAAGTGTAAAAGAGAGAAAATGTTGCTTCTTTTCTTACATATTTCATTTTTAAATGGTTACACAAAAAAATCCTCACATTTTTATTTTATATTCACACCGATAGGACAGCTGTCACAGCACAATTTCACAAAATTTTTTTTAAAGACATTTAAGACATGTAAGTGCTACAAGAGCAATCTCGCTAAAAACTGAGCCAAGTTTTTGGCCAACTCAATATTTTCAGCTGCATGGATTCACCACTAATACCATTTGACACAATTTACTAAATTTTGTAAAACATATTTTTCTCTATGTAAATACACCATTCTACAAATTAACATGTTCAGCAATCCGTAAGTAAGTGTTGCCAAAAAATCAGCACAAACATAGCGAAAACAACGAAGAAAAGATTTTTAAAGCGGAAAGCTTACTTATAAAGAATCGCTGTAGTAGGGAGAAGAATACTATACCAGAATTGCTATAGAAGAAGAGATTTTTAGAGGGGAGAGTTTACTTATAGAGGATCGTTGCAGTTGGGAGAAGAATATACCAGAATTGCTGTAGAAGAAGTGATTTTTAGAGGGGAGAGCTTACTTATAAAGAATCGCTTAGGTTGGGAGAAAAGTATACCGGAATTACTATAGAAGAAGATATTTTTAGAGGGGAGAGCATACTGATAGATGATCGCTGCAGTTGGCAGAAGAATATACCAGAATTGCTGTAGAAGAAGTGATTTTTAGAGGGGAGAGCTTACTTATAACGAATCGCTTCAGTTGGGAGAAAAGTATACCGGAATTACTATAGAAGAAGATATTTTTAGAGGGGAGAGCATACTGATAGATGATCGCTGCAGTTGGGAGAAGAATATACAAGAATTGCTATAATTTATCATTCTTAAGAAACAGATGTTGTGTCTTGCAGAAATCATCGTGTAAATTTAATTTTAATCAGGTTCTAAATAATCCATAGCTTAATGTCTCGTGTTGCCTGTAATCATTTTGACACAAATTATAGAAAAATCTATTAGATGTACGTAGTTTAAAGGTATTACTGAAAGTCTGTGGTACCATAATGATAGTTGATAGTCTGATGTACAAGTAGACTGGTGCACCTGGAGATTCTACTCGCCGGAAAAAAGCTTGCTTATCATTCAAGAAGTTGGAAGTAATAACCGCTTGAGGATAAAATCTGGTTGATTATTACCTTTTAATAACCAAGGTTTGAGAAAAGCAGTTTTCTAGCCATATGAAGGTATATTAACTTCACTAAAAAGATAACGTGACTTAAATCCAACTGCCTCCGATTCTATGAAACTCATCGCGTTGTTTTACGGCCTTTTATGCAGACAGGCAGCGAGCATAATCTACTGCCCGCAAACAAAGAAAGTGCCTCCATGAGATATCAATTATGTAAGGTTTTGGGCACTTTGTTCTTTCTTGACTCCGTAGCATAATATTTGAAATATATGTTTGAATGTTAAGAAAATGCAGAAAAAATCAAAGGACAGCAGTATTAAGATATTTTAACTCTACTCAAGATATAATGTGACCTAAATCCGACAGCTTCCGATTCTATTAAACTTATTGAGACACGTTTCAAGATTTTCTATAAACCAACAATCAACATAATCAATTGTCTCCGAACACGGATTATGACTCCATGTGATATCAATTATATAATTATTTTCAGTACGTAACTGTGTTTCTTCATGGTATCGTTGCGTTGTATTCGAAATGTATACTTGCAAGTTAAGAAAATTCAGACAGAAATGAGTGACAGCAAAGGCAAGAGAGGATCTCCTTCTTTTAAGGATCTTTACTGATGAACACTGCTTGATCAGATTTCTCTCCACTGCTGGGTTACAATTATATATTTCTATCAGTTTAACCAGCCGATATTATAAAAACGGAATATGCAATTAACTTAAGATTTTAATCCATTTACTTATATATTTTGTTGTTTTCATGCTATTTTAAATAAATTGTATTATTTTCCAGAAATTTCTGGTTGTATCCAATATTTTTATCCAATCAAATGCAATTTCTTCTATGTTGTTGTGAATTACCTCATATGGTTAACAGTAGCGTAAAACCAAGTCCATGAGCTGGAATTTCTTCATTGAACCAGACAGGTCCAGACATAGCGACGAAGGCCTCCCGGGGTTATTTCCATGCGGGTGGAAAACAGACCGCAGTCAGAGGACACTCTGCGTACTAGGACAGAAAGTAGACCCACTACCCAAACCCACAGAGTAGACAGTAGCCACCAGAAGGCTTGCCGAAGAACAGACGGAGATACAAGGAATCTAGATGAGTGGCTATTTCAACTGAGCTAATAATAGAATTGGGGAGAAAAACACTTACAATTAAAATTAGAAATTCATTATATGGAGGGGGGAAACATACTTAAAGGACAGTCAGGACGTTGTTAAAGAAAGCTGGATTTGAAGAAAAAATAAAGAGTTTAAAAATAGTTATTCTTCTTCAACTTTAGTGAGTTCTACAGGGATGTGCCGAAACAAGTCGGCTAAGTAAATTCTGATGTCTCCAGAGTCGGATGAAGCCTGCACAAGAACAAAAAAATTCAGTCTTGTCGTTTTCCTCTAAATAACGTGACACTACCATGTTCTTTCCTAACAAAGTATTTCACTATAATGATCGTATTTCTTAAGGCCGACCAATACTTATTAGTATCAGAGAAAAGTTGTTATTTATGGCATTCAATACAGGCAATAATGTTTGAAGGGATGCCTGGGAGGAGTTACACTTCGAGCAATGTGGAAAAACTCTAGAACCGGAATGAAATTTCGTTGTTTTCAGGTTGCTACTGTGATATCTAACAAGAGTAGTGCGATCTAATCTGTTTCGCAATTTACGCTTCTTCAGTAACCAAAAATGATAATTTCTTCTTTAAATAATTGCATTCAAGGGTATTACTTAGCGAATACTGATAAATCTTATATAAAGTAGGATACTCTATCAAAATCAGTTTTGAGGGTTTATACACAGAAAAAGGGTTAAACTTTTCATGATATTACTATTAAGTTGTAAACACTCCATTCATACACACATACACTAACACTCATATTTAAAATTAGTCATTGATTAGTGGTATTATATCAGGTTTCTTTACAATTCAACATATATATATATATATATATATATATATATATATATATATATACCAGGTGGTCATAAAGACACTTTGCCGATATATAGACCTCTAGCGGCGGTTCCGTTCAATCTATCGAGATGAGATATCAGATATAGTTATTCAGAGGTATGAGCTCAGGATTCTGAGGACAGCAACACAGTGACGCTCACAGTTACGGTTATAGGTATAGAAAATCAAATTATTTTAATGGTAACGCTCACATTTTCCCGTTGCAAAACGCTCATCGCATGCGAAAACCCTAAAACGCGTTGGAACGGTACGTGTATCCCAAAAAACAGACGCGTTATGCCCGCACAAAAATCAGCTCTGCGAATGGCCACCAAAGACACGATTGTGGAGACGGAGGACATTTGCATATGAGAGAGGCTAGAAACCAATCACAGAACGCCGTTCACCGGATATGCAGCGTAGAAAACCGATAAAATGCTCTCTGATCGGTTTTTTGTCAGCCCTTCGCAGAGCTGTTTTTTTGTGCGTGCATAACGTGTCTGTTTGTTATGATACCCGTACCGTTCCAGTGCTTTTTAGGGTTTTCGCATGGGCTGAGCATTTAACGACGGGAAAAATGGGCGTTGCTATTTGAAAATTTCGAGTTTCTATACCTATAACTGTAACCCTGAGCATCACTGTGTTGCCGTTCTCAGAATCCCAAGTTCATACATCTGAATAACTCTATCTGAAATCTCATCTCGATAGGTTGAATGGAACGGCCGCTAGAAGTCCATATATAGTTTTTGTAGGCTGTTTGCAGAGCTCTTTTCTGTGAGTGCATAACGCAACCGTTTTTTATGATACACGTACCGTTCCAACTATCTATATTGTTTTCTCATGCGCTGAGCATTTTGCGATGGGAAAAATGGGTATTGCCATTTGAAAATTTCGAGTTTTTGTACCTATAACCGTAATTGTGGGCGCTAATTGGTTGCCGTTCACAGAATCCCGAGCTCATACCTCTGAATAAATATATCTGAAATCTCATCTCGATCGGTTGAATGTAACAGCCGCTAGAGGTCCATATATCAGCAAAGTTACTTTAAGACCACCCGGTATATAAAGAAATAAAATAAAAAGATGATAATTTCAGATAACATGGTATAATCGACTAGATTTTCTTTGTCTGAACAAACAGTTTACATCAAATGTTTTTATACTTTAGCGAAACATTTGAAATTATAATTCGAGAAAGAAATGTACTTCGCTTCTAGTCTTTGAAACTCGTTTCAAACACAACATTATATAAGCGATATTTTTCCTCGAAGAATGTTAAATTGTAGAGTAAAATGTCTCTTGCATTTAGGATTTAATGAAAGTTCGTAGAATTTTTTGATGATATTCCAATACTTCTTTATACATAATGAATTGTTTTTACGCATTTCACGTAAACTATAAATTGTAAAGAACATTCTTTTACCAAAATTGTGTCATTATCCTGAAATCTAGAGGCACTCATTTTGTAAATATTTGAGTTATTTTATTCCTTTGAATATTAGCACAGGAATGAAAACGCGGTAAAAAAAAAATAAATAAACAAAATTCTAAAATGTTCTCAACACTATATCATGCATGATTATCGACTTCCTTTCATAGCAAGATTCAAATGTTTACGTTTAATTTATTATCTCAAATTGCCTGGCAGCAGGTATAGTAGTTTCAGTAGTGCAGGAAAGTGTGGTCTAGGTTTGGTTTGGTTTGGAACGCTATAGACATTTTTTTTGCTAAACGAGGGCTAATTAGACCGGGACCTACGGTTTAAGGCCGATTCCGAACGACTACAAACATTCATTCCAAGAGTGGGACTCAAACCCACAGACTCCGGTACCGAGTGCCAGCGCCCTAGCAATTCGGCCATCCTCCGGCCAAACTGTGTTCTAGAAACCACATCATGGGTAGAGTTTGAATTGGGATTATGGAATTATAATAATTTAAAAACTGATCGAAGTTCAAGGGGGAAAATTACATCATATTGGATTTTATGCCAAAAGGTACAAAGTGCCTAAAAAGATCATTTATAACAAACGAAATGGGGAAACCCGCCACTAGAATATGAGACATTCCAATCAATACATTCCAATCGATAAACTATCCCGACGACGTCAGAAAACTTCTAATTTTTAATTCCATTTCATTTTTATTCTTGTGGGTAGATCATAAAATGCTGGTTTATACCAACTCCATCAAGTGATCACATGAAGTATAAGAGAGACCCAAATGAAAGGAAAACTTTTGTATCAGCTGCAGTGATAAAATACCCAGAACTTTTGCGTCAGAAGATGACGTTATTATGTCACGAAGCAAGGGTGTTATCGGCGGAAAATGTCAACATGTTGTTTGCGCGGGCTTATGCAAGGTAAATACGTTTTGTCCTGACATGGATTCCTCCCAACAGATCCAGCGAGAGATTATCCAATTTTTGTCGGCAGACGGTGTTGTTGAAGCCGAAATTTATATTCATATGAAGAATCTTTATGGACACGAATATTTGTAGCTGTGAAAAATGTTCAGATGGTTCTAATGAATTTCGTAAAAGGGCGTGTGAGCACAGGACATGTCAAGACCTGCTCAAGCCAACTCCACCATCCCCATGAAATAGATTGTTGCCGTGGACAGGGTTTGCTGGGAAGTCCTCGACCATCCGTTTTAAAGAACCCGACGAGTCACCCTGCGATTATTACATCTTTGGCTCACTGAAAAAGCTCAAAAGAGTCGCCAGTTCATGATGCATAGGACCGGGGCGCCGTTCAAGACTGGCTCAGAAGGCAACCCCGAAGTTTTTCGCTCAGAGTATCAAATAATCTAGTGGTATGACAGTTGCTTCAGCCAACAGTCTCGACTATGGGTAGATAATATATACCTAATGTATCACTGTTACTTCTTGTTTGTTCAAATATTCCAGCCAATAAACTAATACAGAAAAAAAAAAGTCTAACTTTCATTTGGACGATTGTTATAGATTCCACAAGGTTTCAAAACTTTTTGTGAATTAGTTTCTTTTTTCCTTCTTTCGCCTAAATTGATCATAAAAACGAACATAACGATACAGAATTTGAGATTTAGCTAATTTAATTTTCAGTACAGACACTAAACTCTCTGCCGCTGAACATTATCTTTTCTATATTTTAAAGTATATTACCGATTATAATAAATTACGGCCTCTTTTTAATCATCAATACATTATATTTTTTCTCTGATGTCTCAAATTACTTTTGCCTAGATATCCGAGTAAAACTATTAAAAGGGAAACTCATTAAAGTTTTAAATTATTTCCCTAATTCTTTTACGCCATTTGCATCTTCTTAATGAAACTTTAGTGTGAAGACTGACTATTTTTCGATAATTGCTGAGTAAAAGACGATTTTTCATTTGAATGACGCATCTTATAATCGAAACTTTGGAACTTTAAAGTAATGCTTATTTGGAGCTCCCCGAACGATTAATAGAATTCCTTAAGAAAAATTTTAAAAGAATAATTTTTTTATTCCGAAGTTATACAGGATTTTATTTTTTCCTGCACTCTTTTAATTTAATCCTATGGCTTCATGTGCACATATATTTCAGAATTAGATTATGAAAATAGAGGTTTTTTTTCTATTTATAATTATCTTAATGTCATTTTTTATGTATTCCATATACTCTATTTTGTACTAACGGTTACTACATTATACTACATTCAATGAAAATGCAGGTATAAAAGGTGGAAAATTATGCATTTAATAGAATATATATATATATATATATATATATATATATATATATATATATATATATATATATATATATATATATATATACAGCGTGTCCAGCGATGGAGTCCCTGATTCAAAAATTAAAAATTTGGAAATCAAAGATCTGTAGAAGAATGCAACAAACGGTGTATTTATCGTAAAGCTGTAAGAATTTTATGCACTTTCCGGAAATATTTACAAAAGCTGCTAACAGATGGCGCTCTACAACTCGTATCAGCATGCATAAATAAACTCGTAGTCTTTGGAAGCAATCTTTCCAATCACTACATCACAATCTTTTCAAATACTTTCCATTCGCTGTACGGGGGTGGCGCAAACGAACAATAAAATTTGTCATCACATTCGGTAGTATCTCAACAGTAATCGATTTATTTGCCACACAGATCGCCGACTGAAGCTCGTCCAGCGTGGTGGGATGGTTCCTATAGACAGTATCTTTTAATGTGCCCCACATAAAATAGTCACGAAGTTCAGTTCTGGCGAATATGGAGGCCAATCCATACCTGCGACTGTAAAATTTGGATAAATCAACGCAATGACTCTTCCCGAAGTTTTACTGAAGAAAACGAAACACTTGTTCGGTGCGATGTGGTCGGGACCCTTCTTGCATAAACTACTCGGTGCCTGCTCGATCGTCCAACACTTTCTCTGTGGCGACAAATTGTTCCAAAATTGCAAAGTAACGTCCACTTGTGAACGTCTCTTGCAGGAAAAATTGGCTAGATAATTCCTCTGCTGCATACCGCAGCCCAAACTATAGTTTTGGACGAATACAGTGATTTTGCTTCACAGCAATGGGGATTTTCGGAACCCCAAAATCGCCAGTTTTGTTTATTTACCCATCCATTCAAGTGGGAGTGTCTTTCGTCCGTGAATCAGATGCAGCCAACATCAAACCTTTCGTTATTAAACATTGGGAGAATCTTGTTCACAAAATCAAACCTTTGTCGCACAGCTCGTATGGGTATGGCGTGGTGAGTTTGAATGGAAACAGGTGTAGGCTGTTTATCAGTATCTTCTGAGTGCTGGAACGCTTCAAACCAGTTTCTTCTGCAATTGTTCGGACTTGGAATTTGCTGAATAATTCCAGAAACTGTGGCGACATTTTCTGGAGTAACTACAGTTTTCGTGGGCTAACATTCCCCCCTAGATCATCAGCCACACTGCAGTTCGTTTGAATTTGGTGAAGAGCTGATGGTTTTCACATCGGATCCTTTTGAAACATTAAATCGCGTTTGAAAACTGTGCCTTGTTGCCGTATGACTGTGTTCTAACCTGTGATATTTCTGTAGTAGAAAGTACGTTGTTCAAAGGAATACATGATTTCAACGGTGGAACTGATCACTCTGGGCTTCGGTGCACTATCTGTAAAAATCTAGTGCAAGCCTGCTGGCAGCGCCATCTGCTAGCGGCTTTTGTAACTATTTCAAAAATTAGTGTAAAATATTCTTACAGCTTTCAAGATAAACATACCGTTTGTAGCATTCTTCTACAGATCTTTGTTTTCGAGATTTTTAATTTTTAAATCAGGGACTTCTTCGCTGGCCGTGAATACGTAAAACCTCTGCTCTTCAACTGGAGATATTTTTTGTTTCCTTTAGGCTTATTGAGTTTCCTGAATTATATTAAATTTTTAATGGGATGAGAAAAGTGGCAAAATAATGACATATAGCTTCAACAAATTCAACAACAGTAAGATTTGTAGGAATATCATCTATACGCAACACTATATGCATCAGTCAAACATGTAGTCCAAACTAATATGTACATCTCGAGGAGGTAGTAATTATAAATTATTGATTGTAATGTATGAATTCCCACAACTGCACGATTGTGCGGATACGATGTTTGGTATAATATCATGTGTGTTACAAATTATAAATGAATTTTGTCAGATTATTTTTTTCACTTTAAAATCATTTTAAGTATTCGGAAATAATATTCAAGAATCCTCATTTTTGTAAAATTTGTGCTTTTACAAAAGCCAGGAATCTTTTAATGTAATACAGATAATAAAGGCAACAATGGTGAAGAATGTGTTAAGTTGAAGGTGGAGGAAAATCGTGAAATATGAATAAAAAATTCCTACCTAAACTTATATGACAAAAAAATATTATAAGTTTTGGATAATGAAGGATAATTTGGAAAATGAAGGCTTTATTTTGGTTAGCGGGTGAGATTAAAGGTCAGGGTAAAATTTGTGTAGCAGGAATTAATCAAAAATAGCTAACATTACCACTGTGTTCCTATTTTAGTATGTTGTTAACATTCCATTTTATTTTCTCCAATTTAATTTCGACTGGGATTCAAAGAGCTGTTAAACTAAAGCTATTAAACCAAGTGCGTAGAAACATTTTGGGTGAAGGAAAAATTTCCGATCTCAAGAATTTTGGGTTGCCAGGCCGTTAACTTCAAGTTGGAGCAAATGAAGGGCCCATAAGTTTTAAGAGGATCAGATGAATACTTTCCCTAAACAAAAAATTCGCACTTGACGTCCATTCGTCTATTTGAAACTGCTGTCTAAAATCCTTGTTTAAGAAGTACATCGTAATATACGATTTTTTGGGACATTTTGGAATCGAAACAACACAGCTCTATTAAGCAGGTAGGCTTTTCATTTATCTGGTGCACTAATAATTATATATATATATATATATATATATATATATATATACACTCAAGAGCCAAAACATTATGACCACCCCTACATTTTGCAATGAATTCGACTGGATGACGCGGAAGGCACGTGATCAGGTGGAAGTGGTATTTAACTGCTGCTGGAGAGTCTGAGGAATCATTCTTTCACTTACTTCTGTGTGTGATGGGAAAGGCTGCGGAACTAAGCGACTTTGATAGAGGGCAGATTGTAATGGCTCGAAGGCTCGGAACAAGTATTTCCGAAACTGCACGACTAGTGGGTTGTTCGCGACCTACCGTTGTTAGTAATTATGCAAAGTGGATGAATGACGGTGAAACCAGCAGTAGACGACATGGTGTTGGACGTCCACACGCTATCAAAGAAAAAGGTCGTCGGAGACTGTCTCGCATGGTGAAGCAAAACCGGAGCCAGACAGTGGCTCAGCTGACAGCCCAATGCAATGCAGGGCCAAGTAGAATAGTATCGCAGCACACTGTTAAGCGGACACTGTTGGATATGTGGCTACGCAGCAAACGTCCCACTTGTGTGCCTTTGCTGACCAAGCGTCATCGCCAACTGCGCTTGCGCTGGGCCCGGGAACATCGCGACTGGTTCATGGATCAGTGGGAGAGAGTTGCCTGGTCAGATGAATCACGGTTTGTCATTCATCACGCCGATGGCCGTGTCAGGATACGCCGTCTTCCAGGCGAACTGTTGCTCCCTCAATGTACAGTAGGTCATACACAGGCCGGTGGTGGCGGTATTATGCTTTGGGGGACGTTTTCTTGGGCGTCTCTGGGACCCGTGGTTGTGGTAGAGCAGACCATGAATGCTACAGGGTATCTGAACATCATTGCGGACCAGTTGCACCCTTACATGGCCTCTGTTTTTCCAGCTGGAAATGGAATGTTCCAACAGGACAACGCCCCATGTCACAAGGCTAGAATTGTGTTGGACTGGTTCCAGGAACATGTTGCTGAATTCCAGTTAATGTCCTGGCCGCCTAACTCACCGGATCTCAATCCGATAGAACACATTTGAGATGTCATGGGACAGCAGCTCAGAGTTCAAAGACCACCAATTCGGAATATCTCGGATTTGCGTGACCGTTGCTTAAACATCTGGTATAATCTGTCTCTGGCCATCTACGAAGGACTTGTGGCATCCATGCCAAGGCGGGTTGAAGCTGTGTTGCGTGCCAAAGGTGGGCCAACTCGTTATTGACAGGTGGTCATAATGTTTTGGCTCTTGAGTGTATATATATATATTCAGGTGGTTATCAAAATAATGGAAAGACCTACCAATATCAGTGGTGTTTATGAACGTGCTTTGAATTCCTCAAAAAACAAGTCTAGAGACCGGTATTTTTAATATAATATAGTGTATGTATTATTCTACTGTCAGGTAGCAGTAATGAAGCTAAGGGCATCGTGCTTTTTGGGGGAACAGAGTAAAATGTCAAACCTTGCAGACCTTGCGAAAAGGGCAAATTATTTGAGCCCGTTTAAATTGGAGTATCTGTTACTTCAACCCCAAGGCTAATCGGTGTTTATCGAGCTATGGTATCCAAAGTCATGATAGCATACAGAGTGCACGGAAAAACAACCTTTGCCGAACAGATAGCGGAGAAAAAAAGAGCTGAGTGAAAGAGACGCACGAGGTTTTGAAGCGGATTGTGACAAAGAAAACATCTGCAAATAAAATGACCGAAGAGCTCAATCGTTATCTGCAGGTTCCGGTATCAACCATCAGATGTAGAAGGGAATTTCACAAACAAAGTATTTACGGAAAGGTAGCTATTTCCAAACCAATCGTAATAGAGGCCAATACAAAATATCGTGCACAAATCCTCCATACGAGCACAAATCCTAGTAGAGTAATATATCTAAAAATGGCAATTGGTCCGACGAATCATTTTACACATTGTTCTTCGAAGCAGGACGTGCGTATATCTGGAGATCACCTACACAAGCGTAAGATTCTGGCTGTCTGATCTCAACTATCAATCATGCAGGTATATCTATCAGGGTTTGGTATGGCATCGCATGGTTTTCTTCAGACTCTATTGTAACCCTAAAAGGGAGACTGAATAAGAAGGATTGTCAAAATTTTAGTTCACTAGACCATCCTATGGTACAAACGCTGTTACACACAACTAAATCTGTCAAATATTGTTTTGAAGAGCTTGAAAAAGAAGTCATATATCTTACCATGCCTTGTATAATACCCCCGAATATATATCATCCAAACACCGTGATATGTATAAGCGGATAGAGCCAGGTGTCGATATCCATGGCAGCATCTCTAAAAAACTTTCAGTATTTCCCCCTGAAGAATGGTATAATATATTCTGAACACTATTCATGAATTGTATAATTGAATTCCGATGTGAATGAGGTGGTATTACATTACAAATGTGATCCTGTGCCGCATTCATAAAGATTTGCATAATGTTTCTTAGTTTTCCCATTATTTTGATAATATATATATATATATATATATATATATATATATATATATATATATATATATATATATATATATATATATATATATATATATATATATATATACAGGTGGTTATCAAAATAATGAAAACACTAAGAAACATCATGCAAACCTTTATTAATACGGTTCAGGATCACATTTGTCATGTAATACCACCTGATTCAATTGGAATTGGATTATACATGTCATTAATAGTGGTTAAGAATATATTATACCAGAGGTGGTGAACGCACGGCCTCCATGATCTTCATGTGCGGCCTTCAAATTATTTTAGGAATTGTTGCTAAGTCAGTTATTTATAATTTAATACTATTATTTTCCATTGTATTTCTTTATAATGTTAAAATTATTTAAAAATACTTCTACTTTGTTATTTTAATTTGAAGTTGGTATTTAAATATGTAGTCGTTTATTAAAATTTAAAAATCTGGATATATATATGTGCTTACATAAATTAAAATACCATCAGTGAAATATAAAAAAAATTACAGTGATATCTATGAATCTTATAATTTTATAAAAAATTAATAATTAATGATTAATGTTATAACAAGTTTTTACCCTTATGTGAATAGAAAAATATTTTATATTGTAACGTTTTAAGTGAAATAGTAAATAAATAAGGACTTAATTTTTTGTTGTTATTTTTCTATATAATGCACCAAATTGTAAAAACTATACCTAACTATAATAATTTCATAAAAGTCGCATTTATAGGTACATCAACTTATGCGGCCTCCTTTATTTCTACCTAATATGCATGGGGCCTCTAATGGTAAAAAGATTCCCCACCTCTGTATTATACCATTCTTCTCGGAAAAATCATGAAAGTTCCTGTAAAAATACTGAGGTGGATATTGATACCTGGCTCTATCCGCTTCTACAGATCACAGTGCTTGAATGATATATAGTCGGGGGGGATTGTACAGGGCAAGATAAGATATTTGACTTCTTTTTCATGCTTTACAAACGAATACTTGATAGATTTAGCTGTATGTATAGGGGGATTATCATCCTGGAGAATGTCATCTCCTGCAAGAAGCAAAGTTTGCATTATAGGATGGACTAGTGAACTAAAATTTTGACACAGTCCTTACCAGTCAATCTACCTTTTAGGGTTACAATAGGGCCTGAAGAAAACCTTGAGATGTCAACCTAAACCCTGATAGATCAACCTCCATGATTGACAGTTGAGATGAGACAGCCAGAATCTTAGGCCTGTGTAGGTGTTCTCCAGATATATGCGCGTCCTTTTGCGAGGAATAATGTGAACATTGATTCTTCGTATTAAATGCCGTTTCCCGACATATTACTCGACCACGATTTACGCTCGTGGCACCATTGTGGACGATATTTTGTATATGTATCTATTACAAATGGTTTGGGAATTGCTACTCTTCCGTAAATGCTTTTTTTGTGAAGTTCCCTTCTACATCTAATGGTTGATATCGAGACATGGAGATGAAGATTTAACTCTTCGGCCATTTTGTTTGGAGTTGCTTTCTTCCTTCAAGTCACAATTCGCTTCAATACCTCGTGTGTCTCTTTTTCACTCAGCTCTCCCTTCCGTCCACTATTATGTTTGGCAAATGATGTTTTTCCCTGCACTCTGTAAGCTATCATGAATTCCGATACCATAGCTCAAAAAGCACCCATTTGCCTGGGGATTGTAGTAACAGAGACTCCAATTTAAACGCGCTCCAACAATTTGCCCTTTTCACAAGGTCGGCAAAGTTTGACATTTTACGCTGTTCCCCCCAAAAACACGATGCCCTTAGCTTCATTACTGATACCTGACAGTAGAATAATACATACACTGTATTATTTAAAAAAATACCGGTGGCCAGACTTGTTTTTTTAAGGAATACGAAGCACATTCATAAACACCACTAATATTGATAGGTGTTTCCATTATTTTGATAACCACTTTATTTATATATATATATATATATATATATACATATATATATATATATATATATATATATATATATATATATATATATATATATAAAGAAGACCATATTATGAGATTCATCGGGACATTTTGCTACAGGACAACACAGTTCTTCCATACAGGTATGTTTTTCATTAAGCTGGAAAACGAGACTGAATTATACTAACGGTCCTTAGTTATTGTTCCCAGAGTACATTTTTTTTATAAGGAGAAGTATACGTTTCTTAAATCTTGTAACACTAAACGGCAGTAGAGATGGATTTGGGGAAGACTATCTTTGATTTATAGCAGAAATAATTGTAATATTTTGTGGATACAATGTTAAACAATCAAACATGTTGTTTTAATCCTTTGGAAATTTTGCGCATGAAATAATGTTTTATTGATGAATCAAATCTGTGTTTTTTCCTGAAGATGTTTTAAAGTCACAAGAATGTACCACCAGAAGGAATTTTACTACCAAAATTGCATCATTGTACCACCAAAATTTTTTAGCATTATTTGTTTCTTTATGATAAAAAAAATGAGGTTTATTTCATAGTTTCGTCATATAAAAATGTTATCAATCTAATTATTATGTTACGTTGTTAGTATAATTAGTGCCATATGATGTTTTTACGTTGCTTCTAAGACAATTAAATTAATTTTTAGTGTGCCTGCTGGATATTCCATTATATCTTTTTTTTTTAAATCTCAAACAGAATTTTTTCCCGACTGAATTTTTTTCCACTTTGTAAATCGATATCAGTTTTTCGCTAGACGAATAATTCAAGGGACATAAAAGAAATGCGGTTTATCAGATAAGATGTGGAATAGTTTTTGCAAAACGTGTGATAAGATGTTTATGAAAGAAATTAGATTTCTTTAAGTTATTGGAAAACATTGATTCAAATTTCGCAGGACCTATAGATAAAGGAATTAATAAGAACAAAGTGTATAATCTTATGAATAAGACAGTACTTCTAAGTATACTTTCAATAAACTGCTAAAATAATATTAAAATTTATGGCTCATGATAAAACTTTGCTGGGATTATTCCCTCTGTAATGAGAGTTTTTTTCATATCAGATAAAAATGTATCAAACTGGTATTTACCTATTTAAGTATCTTCAGAAATTGTATCATTATTTAAAGTTTAAATTCGTATACAGCCTACAAGAATAAACAATTTTGAATTCAAAGATCTAGCATCGACAAGACAATATTCATAAATTATCTTATTAACATAAAAACAATCCGGATGTAAAATTTATGATATGTTAAAAATAAATGATTTAATTATAAATGGAAAAAAATTTAAATCCTGATAGTTATCGGAGAAAAATTTTACATTACTATTATCCACTGTTAATATTATTAAATGTATTCACTAACACTAAAAAGACGGAAATATTTTTTCTTACTAAAAAGACTGGACGAAATCATTTTGATAGTTAAAAATTAAATCAAGAATTTAAAATATTTTATGTTTTAAACGGTTAAATACTTTTAATTTTTAACTATTTCATACCAATATATAATAAATTAGTATATATTTAGATATATTTATCGGTATGCCGAGCTGACAACCTGGTATGATTTATCTGCAAAGATAAATGCATGGTTTGTGCAGACCTAATTTTTCAACACCAATACTTCGTACAGTCGATATTTTTATTATTTGAAAAAGGGGGAAGAGACGAAAAGTAACTAAAATTTTTCCGGTACTATTTTAAAGATTTCTGCCTGTTTTCTATATTGCCGTTGATAGCTTTCAGTCTTAGTTGGTATACAACACATTTTGTCCCCCTCTTTACTATGGAATATAATTTTGTAAATGTGTGTGCATATTCCGCGTAAAATTAGAAAAAGTCATAAAATTTCATAATCCTGAGGACAGAAATACAGACATAGTGCTTAATTGTATGTGCAAAACCGTCAAAATGACGGCAGCCGTCTTTCTAGTGCTAATATGCCTAGAATATGACATATTAGTGAACTAATTCAATCAGATCATCATGTTTCTCAAAACTACTGGCACATTTCTTTGGATTGAGACCAGATTTTAAAATGATATCTCGATCATTAAAATTTAATTTCTTTCATGAAATGTCTATATTAACATTGTTAATATTAAATTTTATAAATTTTACATAATTATATTTATATTTTTAAAAAATTTCCCCACTTAATACGATCAATAAGGTTTTATTCAATTAAATAGATAACAAATTTAATAAAATAACACCTTTACCTAACAAATTTAAAAATAAAAACTACCAAAAACATTAATTTACAATTTTATAACGTTTTAGTTTCTCAATTATCAGTTGTTGGTTATATTTCTCATAATTGTCAATAATTAATTTCCGGGAAACATGATATCCATTTACGTTTCAAGGAAATTGTAAATTTAATGTACACGAGTTTTAAACCAAATTAATCAAGTATGATAAAAGCATATGTAATTAATTAATGTTCTTTAATGCGAAGAATTTTAATACATCATCTTACTCTATGTTTCTAAAAATTACTCATTTATATGTTGGGGAAAAAATAAAATTTTATAAGTGATTTGTCATGATTTAAATTTCATTTCTTAAAGGACATGTCAGTCTAAACTTTTCTTAAAAGGGTTAATGCTTAAAAGGGTTAAATACGTTATTTAATAAAGAATTTTCTATTTTTGAAGATACTAAATGGTTAGCTTCATATGAGGTCTAGGTAATTGAAAATTAAAGCAAATTTTGCTTAAAAAAACTATTAAAACTGGAAACCGAAAAAAATCCATTTACTTATATAATTGAAATGCGCTCATTTTGCCGATTAGAATAATTGTTTGCTTTTGTCCATTTCTTCGTTTCAATTTATATTTAATATCTCTAATCGGCACCATTACTTGTAATAATTCTTCAAAGAATAAACCATCCAATTTTTGTTATTTAACATGTAATGATTTTCATTAAAAAGCAATAAAATAGAATATATCGTGTTACACCTTGCCATTGCCCATTTGTACAATAGCTACTAAGAGAAAGTAGCTCTTCCTTTTGCTTTATCTTCAATATTTTAAATCTGCATCATTATCTGTAATAAATCTTTAAAGAAGAAACCCTCTAGTTTTTAGTACATTTTGGGTACGTTTAGGGTACATTTTTTATATATAAAATAGGTACTAAGTGGCCTATCTAATGTTACATCTTGCCATTGCCCGTTTATACTATAGCTACTAGTAGAACGTTACTCTTCCTTTACCTTTAGATTCAAAATCTGAAATCTGCATCATTACCTATAATAAATCTTTAAAGAAGAATCCCTCCAGTTTTTAGTGCATTTTGGTTACGTTTTAGGTACTTTTTTTATATAAAATAGCTACTAAGTGGACTATCTCATATTACATCTTGCCTTTGTACCTTTGTTCTACTACTACAAGGAGAAAATAGTTCTTCATTTCAATTTATATTCAATATCTGAAATCTTCACCATTACCTGTAATTAATCTTTAAAGATCAAACCATCCGTTACTATTTTTGACGTAGTGCTTTTTACAAAATATCTATTCCCTGTTCCCTGTTCCCTGTTCCCTACTCCTTGTATTATCACTGCAAGGACAGAGTATCTCTTCCTTCTAATTTATATTCAAATTAATCTGCACCTTTATCTGTAATTAATTTTTAAAAAACAAGCAATCTAATTTTTATTCTTTTGAGAGCAATGATATTTATTAAATAGCTGTTATAAGAACTATGCAGTGTTAAATCGTGCAATTTCACTATCGTTACAAGGAGAAAGTACCTATTCCTTTCAACTTATATTCAATACCTCTAATATCCATCATTACCTGTAATAAATCTTTAAAGAAGAAACCATCAAGTCTTTTGTTTTTTGGGGGGGGCGGCAGGGATAGAATTTTGGTTTTATATAATAGCTCTTAAAACGAGTATCCCATGTTACATATTGTAATTCCTTCTTTCGGCTATAGCCACAAGGAGAAAGTAGATTGTCTTTTCAATTTACATTGAATATCTGAAATCTACATCATTACTTGTAATTAACCTTTAAAGAGCAGACAATCAAGTACTTTTGTTGTCTGTTTGTAGTGTTTTTTTAAAGAGCTATTAAAAGGACTATCAGTTGTTACATGTTGCCATTGAACCTTCATGCTATCGCTACAAGACGAAAGTAGCTTTTGAAGGTTTTATTTATTCTTTCGATAGGGGGGTAAAAAGTTCCATTCTAGTTCGAAAATATTTCAACAATTAGAGAAAGCAATCAACGGTCCCCTTTTCAATTATATTCAGTATCTACAATAAATATTTAAAGAATAAACTATGCACCGTTATCCTCTGGTGTACAGTACCGTTTCTGAAATCAGCTATTAAAGTCAGTACCCCATATTCAGCGCATCTATGTAGTCTTGTACTCCTTTAACAAGGATGAAGTCTGCATTCTCAGTCATTGTTTCCCTTCCAAAACCGAAAAAAATATCTATTTGCTCTTCAGGATTAAAAAAAAAACTTCAGCTTGTTCTATATCCGTCTGTTTAAAGCGAGAAATGTCAACAATTTAAGAAAGAAATGTTGACATTTCTCGCTTTAAACTAATGGTTTAAACTCGACAATAAGAAAAAAATATTGACATTAAAAGTGTTAGCTTTTCATATTAATTTGCGCTCGAGTGCATTTCCGAAATAATTTTTTTTTAAACATCGCATATAAAAGAATAATCTTTGAAATATCGTGCAAACTTTTATGCTCTGATGATGAAGTTGAGGTAACTTTTTATATTTCGTCAAATATATTCTTTTTTGTATCTTTAAATAAATTTCGTGCTTAACAGAAGAGTACTTTTATTGAGGAATTATGAACGGATCTCAAAGGAGGAACCTTGGACTACGAAACCCGGCATTCTATCGACTGAATAACCCCGAATATGCGATTATGTGCTATTTTACTTAAACTTAACTTAAACTCACGGCGCAACAGTCCGATGTGGACCAGGGCCGGCGGTATCCATCTCCGCTTTCGTAACCGTGGGCTTGGGGTGCCATACAGCATGTCTCAGTCAGGTGGTCAACCTGATGTAGGACCCCCAGAGTTTAGTTCCCAAGCATGCTTGGTCCTCATTTTATCGACCCACTGAAGGGATGAAAGTCTGAGTCGACCTTGCCCAGTCACAGGGTTGAACCGTGGACCTGTGGGATGGCAGCTTGACGCTTTTAACCACTACGCCATCGGGCTTCTATGTGCTATTTTACCTAACATATTTCGCCAATTCTGTTGTAAGTCAACCCCACAAAAGCATGGCCAAGATATGTATTGTAAATTTTACTTCTTTTTTAAAGGCCTTGTATTTCTTCCATGGTTAATTGCCCTGATACATTTTTATTTGCAAATCAAATTTGTTATTGTGACTTATGACAACTGACCGAAAAATTCCAGACCAGGTTCTTAGATGGCAGCGGGCAGAGTAATGCAACTCCGGTATGAAATGGAATCTCAAGGGTTGGAGTCGTACTTAGCCAGGTGCCACTACAATGTCGATCAAGCATCCCGGGGACGACATTTGGAGGTTTGTACTTCTCCCTTATCTCTCACTACAGAAAGAAAGTCTTTCCGGCTTACGGATTTAACATGCCCGTACCCGGCGTAGACACGATGGAGTTCAATGGTGCTCATTGGAATGCGAACTGCGCTCTCTCCGTTTACGAAGTCCCATGATCTATCATAAGGTTGCTCCGGGCCCTGTTGATAATTATAGTAGTGTTATGTGTTAAATGACATTCCTTTCGAAAGTAGTAAAATAAGATGCCTCGATATAAAAACGAGTTTAAAACTGAATAATAAGAGTGTCAGCCAATCCACGTTATTTAATGAACATATTATGAATACATTGAAATGAATTTATACGAGCAAAAATAAATAACTACCGATTTTACTAAATGCCTTGAGGTTCGAAATATATGCTCATAGCATTATTTAGGTGTTCAACTTCATTATGTAGATTCATAATAAAATTATTTACCATCCATAAAAAAGTATATGAGTAACCTGTAAAATAAATTAGCACTGTATGTGAAGGAGAGAACAACATGACTCTATTCTCTAAGATATTAGAATTTATATTATTAAATTTGACAAGTATTTTATTAAGGATCGAAAGAAATATTGATTCTATGTAAATGTTTAAACAAACAGGACATTTACAACAATCCACAAAATTGATTACAGGAATAAAAACAAATCAAATATTTTAAGTAATTGTTTTGCGTCAATTATTTTTACATTATCGCTTTAATACATTTGCAATTTTCAAAGAAAATAAAAACTCTATTAACTTCCCAGAAATTATCTAATAAAATAACATTGGAAAAACAGTGAGAAATATTTCGTTTATTATAATGCTTTCTTTAAACATGTCAAGGACTTTATAAATGTTTAAAATAATTTTATTATTTCGCTATGCAACACAAAAAGCCTTACATGGATTTTTGTATCAAGCTAAATTGCTGTAAAATAGCATGTTAATGAAAGATTATGTACAGCGAGTAAAAGACGAATAATGTGTTTTCTCATAAGATTTTTTAAAAAATTGTTAAAGAAGTCACCCATTGTAAACGTTACTAATAATTTATTGGCTAATTCTCTAAATCCAATTGAAATAACGTTCAACTGAAATAAAATTAAATATATTCACTAATAAATAACTTTTAGTTTTTGTTGCTGACATAAAATACAACCCATAATGTATAGCTGTTATCATTATGGGCTGTAATTAGATTAAAGAAGAAAGTACAATTGTGTCTTTATTTGTTCAATTCAATTTGATATATATTCTCTCAGAAACACAGCAAAAGTTCATACCGACAAGCCTTTATATTATTGACAGTGGATACCGTGTTACCATTCCATGGAACGCGTAGATCCTTTAAGTATGACTACCGCTTTCCTCTCATTGAGACCCATATCTCTGCATAATCCTTACTGTTTTAAACCCCTCAAGAGGTTTGGTGTTCCAGTATTACCCGTAATTCGGGCTTCAATGCGGAATCCCTCTGTTACCGTAACGATAAAGCCCAGAATATTAATTAGTCAATCTTCACTGAGCCCGTACGATGAACGCAATACCTTTCCTGAATGCGGATATATGGTCGTGAAAATCTTGAAACACTTCTAGTGATCTTCCCGGTTAAGACTAATTTACATTTCTTTTGGCCTTTCTACATTGGAATGCTTTATTCAGCCTTATGTAACAATTCAAAATGAATAGATATCTAAACAAATAATGTCCTATTGTTTGGCCGTTATTAAGCTCATTGCTTTATAAAATTTAAAGCAAGAATATTCGGCAAGTGGCAACATATTAATAAAAATAAATCTGAAAGAGTTCCATACTTAACCTTAAGATTACGGGGTCCTTTTTTTTCGATTCCCTCTTTAGAACCGGAAATTTTGTACCACCTTTGTAAGAACGGCCACTATTGGGTTTATATATATATACACTGAGCGGTCACTTTATTATGAACACCTGACAGTTTTATGCAAATGATCTATTGCGTAACAGTGTTGCCACTAGAGGGCAAGATAGCTATAAAAAAGGAATACAGGACAAGTGAATCATCAATTGCACTGTGTTGCTTGCGAAGATACGGGCAAAAAACGTGATGTAACTCAGTTTGAACGCGGAATGATTGTAGGCGCTCGAAGCGTCGGAATCAGTATCAGCAAAACGGCTGCACTTGTGATGTGTTCGAGAGCAGCAGTTATTAATGTTTACAGAGAGTGAACTACCAAGCAGAAAATCTTGACTAAATGTCAGGCTTGTGGTCGTCACAGGCTGCTGAATGCTTGATCTGATAGAAGACTTGCCAGAGTCGTCCAGTCCAACAGAAGAGCAACAGTACGACAAATAGCGGGGAATCTTAATCCAGGAGCAACTGCAAACGTATCTGAACAAACACTTCACCGCATTTTTCACGGTATAGGGTATGGAGGCCGACGACCTGTCCGAAAGCCTCTACTGTCTGCCTTGAATAAGAGCAGACGTCTCCAGTTCGCAAAGGAGCACGAGGATTGGACAGTAGATGACTGGAAAAGTGTCAAGTGGTCCGATGAATTGCAATTTCAATTACACCATGCAGATGGCATGATGCGAATATGGAGAAAACATCACCAAAGAATGGACCCTAACTTCATTGCCACAACACTTCAAGCTGAAAGAGGCAATATTATGGTTTCGGGGATGTTTTTCTTGACAGTGTATGGGTCCTTTGATTCCCATGAAAAAACTTCTGAATTCCCAAGCGTATTTAAGTGTTATCGCATTTCGAGTTCATCCTGTTATGTTAATGGTGTACACTGCCGGGGATGGATACTTCCAGCATGGCAATGCTTCTTGTCATAAAGCTGGCATTGTCCACGGATGATTCGAAGAGCATGACGGAGAATTTACCTTGCTGTTTTGGCCGGCACAATCACCAGATCTCAATGCAATTGAGAATTTGTGGTATGAGATCAAACGGAACATCACGCAGCTGGATCTAGTACCATCAAATCTTAAGGAATTGAAAAGTGCAGTTCATCGGATATGGTCTCATATTCTTCATACCATCTACAAAATCTCATAGAATATATGCCAAGAAGAATTCATGAAGTATTAAGCGCAAAGGACGGTCCTACATTGTATTGAGTAGGTGGTCATAATAATTTGACCATTCAGTGTTATATATATATATATATATATATATATGTGTGTGTGTGTGTGTGTGTGTGTGTGTGTGTGTGTGTGCGTGTGTGTGCGTGTGTGTGTATGTGTGTGTGTGTGTGTAAAGAATTAATTAGGAAAGGAATGATTGAGTTAAAATTTAAAGGGGGGCTTCAGCATAATTTATTTTGTGGCATTAAACGTCCCTATTTTCACAGAGCATAGGACGCACTTCGCGTGAAATAGGAGGGAAATTCCCGGTTTCATTATATAACCTTGACCGCGTCTACGGTCGGGTGAACGAATGTATTTTTAGAGGAAGCATAGGCTTTCGAGGAGTGAAACTATTACATAATTTCAGACTTGGAGAGGATTCTAGAATACTTCACAGGGCATGCCCGAAAGTTTTGCGCCGAAGTTTTAACAAAGGGTTTAGCAGAGCCTCTTTGGATTTCGATTTGAGCGGAGCTCGCGTGTCACGAGATGAGAGATCGGAACAATGGTCGGATTGAATCGGGTTAATTAATAATAATTTAAATAAAGGATTTAGATGAAACCAATTGGCTTTATTTCCACAGGCCTACGATTGTACTGACTGTATAGAATAAGTATTAAGAGGGGAACGAATTAAGAGGGAGTACGAAAATTTAAGCTCGTCATATATATATTCCTTCTTCGGCTCTATTCTTGGGATACATGCTATCCCACCAGTAACGAAAGGGTTAATAACCATTTGATTTACATTTTTAAACTTATAAACTTCATACGTAATAATCTTCATCGAATTTTCCAACAATGGTGTTCCGCTTGCCTCTCAATAGAAGGAGAAAATACACCATTATTACTTTAATCGATTATCCTGACAACATTAGCCCATGCACACCACGAGAATTCTTCATTTCTTCACTATAGAACACCCAGTGTGTAAATCAAAGTTACTATGTATGAGAGGCCAGTACTGAAAGAAATATGGAATGCACAAAATTTAAACACAGCCCTGCACAGTAGCAGCTCAAGACGTCACTGTAGTGCCGGCAAAAATGTTCCCTTGCCATGTTACAAAGAAGTACCTGCTGTTATGTCGCCGATTTAATGCGTTGTTTTACTTTTTCGTACCGGTACTCCTCCATTACATAAAGCATAAGTTTTCTGATTGACTAGAATGAATAAATTTTATGCTGATGTCCCGATTGCCTTTTGTGATGTATCTTTGCATAGGTATAAAACATTTATTGATCAAACCACCTAGATGCAGGGTGCTTCAGAATGGAAGCCCACATTGAAATGAGAAATAGAAAATGAACTAAACAATTTACTGAAAAAATATTTATGTTTTCGAAAGTGGTAACAGACTTTATTTTGAAAATTACATCACTAACATGACACCCGTTATCTGCGATGCACTGCCATCACTCTGTTGGTCATTTGTGAGGGAATGGTGGTAACTTCCACACGGATAGTGGACTTAAGGAATCATTGTACAGTTTCAGGTGATCTAAAGTTAAGAGGACGACCCTTAGATTCCATGGTAAAGCAAACACACTTGCTTTCACGTTTGAAATCCACCACAGAATTTTTTTTACCAGGAACGGCATCAGTTGCATAAAGCTCGAAGATCGTCCTAAATGACCCTTGTGTAGTGGTTACAGAATCATTGTTTTAAAAGAAATCCTAGATAACGGGACATCCATGTTCACTGTACCAACTCATGATGTCTACTGCCAACTAGAAAATCCCCCCGAATTGTTGCCACCTCCCGCACTCTGCCTACTTCCACCATTTTCTAAACAGTGACCTTCAGGCATGTGGGAGTTCCCTCTGCCGCACACTATAAATAGACGACATCTATCATTTCTTATCTTGTCTTTTAGTCGGCATTTTAAAAAGTTAAGAGTTATTTATTGTTCCCAGAAAGATCTTTAACACCCAGAACATGTGCTAAAGCTTTGAAATTTGATGGTATTTCTTATACCTGAGTATGTATGTTAATCAGGCAATTCAGTTATGAAAAATCCGCTGCACAACGATACTAAATAATTTTTTTTCAGAAAACTGCACTCAATACTTCATTATACTGGTAAAGTATGTCAAGCCGATTCTCTAGTGATATTTACTTGTTATAGGGAATTCCTATATGTCATATAGGTTCCTGTTGCAATTTTGGCGTTCCCGAGGGTGTTAGGAGGGTAAGTTCCAAAATTTCCGGAGAGTATTTTTTTCCCTGATACAAGGGATTTTCAAAGGCTAATGGCGCAGAAAAGAGAGATAAGTTCCTAGCTAGTTTGGAATAGTTCTGTGCTAGGCACTTACCTCATTTTCCCCGCCATTAGCCTTGGAAAATACTCTTCTATCAGTGACAAAATAATTTTGTGGGAAATTTTGGCTCTTACACTCTTTTCAACGGGAACGCCTCAATTGATTTAAGATAAGGTGCGTGTAATGTTCTTGGAAACTGAACGTATACCTTGTGAGGAATGGGATGCAGCTTGAATTTTTTTAGAAAGGGGAACATTTTTTCAAACACTATTATTTTTAAATTAACGTCTGTGAAAAACTGTATATGCAATTTCTGTGAAGATTTCAGCAATATCTGCAAATTTATGGCATAGGGCTAACTTCAATTATCAGAGTTTTCCTGTTTTATGAGAATAGTCATGTCTTACACAACCGAGATAATCTAAAGTTCAGTGTATTTTACACCTTCATTTGTCAAAAGGTTGATAAAGATGTAAAAAAAAAAGGTGAGCATCAAATGATAACATATGAGGCCACTAATACAATTACAAACCATTATTCATTCCGGTTCCGTCATACAGGGACATTTACATGCGCACCAATATAATACCCTTGGATTTCGGAAGTAAATGCTGTTAAAAAGGTATTATTTTCAAGATTATCAAGATTATGATCGACACTTTAACATAAACATCTAGATATATTTTATTTTCCAATGAAAAAAGTTTTAACAAAGTACTTACAAAATAAAGTGAAAGACTCTTTTTTTAAATCCTATGACCGTCTCTGACCTTTCGTCCATGAATCGATGAGCAGCCCAATACAAAGATGAACGAAATGGACAATCTTTAAAGGCTCCGTCAGTTCGTCAGTAACACATAAAGGGAAACATTTAACAACAGTAGCGCATATGCTAAGGTGCTCTCCAGTCATGGACACGCCATAGTCGTAAAGTGAGTAGGTACCCGCATCTGCCAGTTAAATAGTCAAAACTGCAACGTAGGATAAAATAGAGAAAACGCGCAAACTAGAAAAGTATCTAGGGTAAAATTCTTCTGCTATTACGAGCATCCCAGTTGTACCCGTACGAGAACGTTCAGTTAAGGCAGAGCAGGATATGATGTGTAATTCCAACACCATAGACTGTAAGTCAATGTTGTCGGAATTGCAAAGAGGGTTATAGGGCTTGAAAAAATCCCCATCCTATTTAATTATACAACCAGGCAGTCGCGTTTAGTTGCAAACTTGATTTTTTTTTCCTAAGCGGAGGCACTCGTCGTCAAACATTCACCTATACTACGCCGCAGTTTACTGTTAATTTTATTATGGGGGCACCATATAGGTGGACAGCATTACCCCCTATGAAGTGACAACACAAACGGAGTTATTTCTTTCGTTTCGCGACTCTGGGATTCGATCCGAACACCCTCAGCACCGAAAACCAGCGCGCTGTATCACAGGGCCGGCAATCTTAAAAGTAACCACTGCAACTTCCCATGGGCCATCGAGAAGGACATTCACACTCTTGCTCTAGACTTTATTTTTTAATATAAACCTCCGAAATATAACGAAGAATTTTTCAGGCTAACATATAAATTAAAAAAATGGCTATGCCGAACTTATGTATGCAAGCACAAAATGAATGACATTAATTTAAATTCATAAAAATGATGAAAGTAAAGAACTTTCATACTCTCTTATTATTTCTCATTTACCCTTGGGAATATTAACAACAAAACTAAGGGTATGTTTTGCTCAATAAATTCATTAGCCATGTAAACCATAGCCATCTAAACAATCCGTGCTAAGTATATAAATCCATGTAAAGTATCATGCACTGGAAGAAAAAAAAGAGAAAAGACGTTGGAAATACAAATTATTATTAATCTAGGATTAAAGCTAAAAATTTCTAAATATATTTGAGCGAATTTCAATTTTTAGAAACTCATCAAATATGACGTCAATATAAATGCATTATTAAATGTTTGACTATCTTTGTACAGAACGATACAGATTAAAAAATGCTCGAAATTTCAATAAAATACAAGAAAAATAATCTTCACAAGTTTGTAATGATGAAATTGAGATTAAGCTGTAAATAGCGTTAAAGAGAAAAAAACTAATGATAAGATGATACTACATAAAGATTAAATTAAAAGGTGTTGCGGGAACAAAGGGTTATAGGGAACAAAATTTGAAATGTAATATCATATGCGAACGCAAGACTGAATAAATCAATACCAATAAAAAGAAAAAATTAAAAATATATATATTTGCAGTTATAATGGCAGAATTGTGAATGAAAAAAAATATTAATTGCATACCAAATAATAACTAAGAAAGACGTCTGACGTTACTCTTATTTAAGAAACTTAATTTTCTTATGATTAGTTTGTTTTATCGCAACAAATATTCAAGGATACGTGACAGTATATTTAAAAGAAAATTACTTTAATTAACTCCAAATATTGTATAAGCACACGCTTTTTTGTTTGAAATTCTCCCTTTTATCTTCAAATTTCGTCCCCAGAGTCGTAATTAAAATTGAATTATATTTTCTTGGGAAATAAATAAATATGGCATTATCTCTTAATTCTTTGGCATTTTGTAAAATACGATATTGTTTTTGTTTTCAAGCTGTGATTTATACGTGCTTAGCAACTCATGGCACTCTTTTTTTAATTGCTTAAAATTAATTGTCGACCTGAGATAGCAGTGTTATTATTTAAAACACTTATCTACGAAATAAGAGACAAATGCTTCTTTATTAGATTAAAAACACGAATGCGCGTATACTGTGATGGTTAAACCAAAATATATGAATTTAATGCAGCTAATAATATCTACAAATAAATATTGTTTTTATCTATTTCAATGTTTAGATCATAAATTTATTAAATAAAAGCACTACTATTAAGAAAACAATACCAAGTAACACAAATAGTTGGCCTAAAGGCAAATTTTCGTTACACCGTTGGGGGAATTGTTGCCGTTGGCAGATCTTCCATACAAAATATGAACCAAATTCAAATTGTTTATGCTGGGACAAGAATTATAAAATGTTGTTGTCCCAACTCTAATTGAGACTTGAACTCCTCTCCCAATGGTTGGACCAAATAACAACTAACCGTTGTTTCAACATAACTCCAACGGCCAAATCCAAATGTTGGTTAACTATGTTAAAAACGGTTGCCCAACAATTTTCCAACAGTCTTTAGATACTTGGGATGTTGCGATTGAAAACATATTATAGTACAGAAATTCAGTGTGAAAAATTAAAAACAAGAGGGACGCAATTCGGTTTTTAAAACAAAACTAATCCGGTATCAAAAGAGACAATTAGTGAAATGTCGAAGGATGAAGTAATGACGACCAGCCGATGTGACAATGGCAACGTTGCCAATCCCTTGATATGAAAAATTCTAAGGATGTGTATAACAAAAATGATAAATAAAAGAAAAAGGAGGAGAAATCTCGGAGACATTAGAAAAAACAACATATCAATGAGGATATTCAATAGTAAGTTAATAAATCATAATTAAAGGTATAAGGAAAGATTGGTGATAAAGGCCGTTAAGTTTTAAGTATAAAAAAAAGACACATTTTGGAATTTTCACCAATAACTTTATTGAACAACATGTTCACATTTTATCCAACTTTTGCAGCTTTCAGGCAACTTCGCAATTCCCTCTTCCCAAAACTTGCACTGCAAAAACCCTTTTTTACGCTTTAATTCCGTTTCTACCTTTTCTGAAATAGCAAAGCATAAAATGCTGAAAATGTTGCTCATTTTCTCCCATCTTCAATATTAAAATGGTTACACAAAAAATCACCAGTTTCCTTAATTTTTTGCTTAAAATGAAAGCTGATATGACAGCTGTCACAACACAATCTAACAAAATTGCTTCGAAATATGTTTTAGTTAACTAAGCGCTGCTATAGACATCTTCCTAAAAATGAACTTTTTGGCCAACCTAATATTAAAACTGCTTTCATTAAACATGCCTCTGAATATTTAGCCTGTTGCCAAAGTTTCAGAAATGCGAGTCCTCCAAAATCTAGGAAATGCATTTATGAGTAGTTGATAATGGTATTTGAGCTGAAACTCAAGTGTTCTCTTAATATGGCTTATGAAGCCAATATTGTCCTCACATAAAATAAGTTAAGTACCTTAACAAGCGGTATAAGGGATAATTTGGTTTATTTACCGTTAGCCACCCGTATAATTAATTTTTTTTAATTTCCCATCTGGATTTTAATTCACCTTTTTTAACCGCTTGACATTTGTGAAATAAAAGACAATATCTAGCTGAAAATCTAGAACTGGAATTATCGTTTTATTTAATGCCATTTTTTCAATACTTCAAGAATGGGGAATTAAGCGTTTTCACTGTCATTAATTGCAAATAGCTTTTCGATCTATTCCATATATGAGAGGTTATAGTATAAGAGAAACATTGCCACATCGCCATAGATTGGAAATTTGACACATTTATTTACAGATTGTTTCAGATATAGGGTAAAAAAATGAAGATTTCCTCCAAAATGCTTCTTTAACTCCAGCTATTTTGCGTTATTGAACAGAACATCATTCCTCCGCCAAAGAAATATTTTTGCAACTGTGTTATAATTTTCAATCTGTTGTTTACAGAGCTATTCTGTTGTAAACCAGTGCTGCAGTTTATAGAGGCTCCAATAAACGTCACATGTACGTTTTGTCAAATAACAAGTCAAAAGTCTGTTAGTCAAAAGTTCCGACATTTTCTTTCAAGGGGTGGTCAGAAGATGCATTATATCAATATAGTTTATAGTTAAATGCTTCCTATTCCATTAACCTACACTTCAACATCTCTAGTAAAGTAAAAAAAATAAATTGCACTCATAATAGGTGAATGCATGTGCGACAGTGAGATATTTTAGTGTTGCTTAGATTTATTTAAGTTTCATAACTGTTCTAAAAAAATTCAACATTGCCTTGTCAGTAGTAACTTATGAATTTTCAACCAGCATTTACTGTGCATTTAATAAAAACATATGAATGCTTTACGTCCTTCACCAAATGTTTATATTGTAGTTTTGCATTATTCCAATTTAATGTATTGTGAATGACGGAATTCTAATTGCATCAACTTACGCAACAATTTTTGTACATTCGTAACCGTATAGTTTTTTTTATTCTAAGAGAATTCTTTTCATTCTTAAGGAAATAAAACAGAAGCTAGATTTGTTTTCTCACTAGCATAATAAATTTTGTAATCATACATTCTGAGATGTAAAATATTAGTCTTTAAGTAAGATTGACAAAAGTAAGCGTAGGAAGCTTTCCTATAAATAATACACTCGTTTGGTTGATACAATGACTGATTTAATTGTATATGCAAAAAATTTAGACTCATTTTAATCATGTCAGTTTTCATTAAATAAGAATTTTATGTTCTGAAAATCAGCTTTTTTTGTTCAGAAAATAAGATGGAAATAATGAAGATGTCGTATAATTTATAGCTACATTATTATTTCAAAAGTATATGTATATATATATATATATATATATATATATATATATTTCAAGTAAATAGGATTATTAAATTTTTTTTCCAAAGCGGAGGCACTTGTCGTCAAACATTCGCCTATACTACGCCACAATTTTACTGCCCATTTTATTGTGGGGGCACCATATAGGCGGACAGCATTATCCCCTATGAAGGGACGACACGAACGGAGGCATTTTTCGTGACGTGACGCCAGGATTCGATCCAAACACCCTCAGCACCGAACTGGGCCGCCACAAGCCCTTTATTCAAAATTGTATAGTAATATTATGCAAGCTCAATTAAAACGTACTCTAATCAAAAGATTAAATATTGCCCATGTTGCCTAGCAATGGAAATGTTAAATAGCATTATAATAAAAATTATAATTGTCGTACGTAATTGAAAATAAATTTTAAATATATTGATAAAATATTTATTACAAAAGCCCGGAATATTGGCCGCCACGCCATTTGTTCACAGTAAAGGGCGAGACTGCTGGCCATTCATATAAGGGGGAACAGTATAGGTGGCCAGCGTTACCCCCTACAAGTCGATCCCTGGATTTAGAACCGAGTCAAGTGACGAGACCGGAAGAATACTTGACCCCGAATCTCCACAGGTAAATTTGAGAACTTGGAGGACGTTGCAACCATGACAGATTTTGCTTACCATTAGTGAACACGGCGGGGGATTTTGTCAGCGTCACTGGCTCGACGCCTTTTTCAACATATTGAGAAAATAAAGCAAATCATAAACACTTATTAAAAAAGAAAATAATTAAATGTGAGATATTTTAAGTTTACCTTTTTCAGCACGACAGGTTGTCCACCTGACCGAGTCATATGATGTATGGCACCCCTAGCCCACGTGAAGAAAGTGGAGATGGACACCACCGGCCTTGTTCCTCAATGTAATGTTGCGCCATTGGTAAGTTAGTTGGTAATTTTAAATTTACGATTTTGAGCATTAAAGTGTTTTCATTTCAAAATATTATTTAGTTTGTTTTATAGTAAAGATATAAAGCTTCAATATCCCCAGATTTCCATAATACATCACATTTTACTAAATTTCATGTCAGTTTAATAGATTAAATTTGGGTACACTTTGATACATTTTATTTGGATCATAGTTGTATCCATGGAAGAAAAACGAATTAAATATCATATTTAATATTTGTACAACATATCATTTTTAAATTGGAAAATACTGTGGGACATATTTATCAACAGTTATATTTTTTTCTGAATTTCGTACATACGAAATACATAACTGACATATATCAAAATATTTGCAGAACTATTAACAAGAAATATATATTATAGTAATTTGAGTAACCAACAGAATAACGTTATAAGTGTGTTACATATCACATCTTCTAGTTTATACTTCACAGTTATTAAAAAAAAATGGGAGACAATAATTACCTGTCTAAAATTTCAAATACGCTATTTCTCAATCATCTTCTAATAATAGAGTATGTAATATATTTTTATTATATTAAATGAGACATTTATTCGGCATAATTTGATTAATATTAATTATATTTTCCCATGTATATGAAAAATAGTTCTGAAGCTCGTAAAATTTCAGTTTTAAAAAAAAAATCTCAGACATATTTATTAGCATTTATTTTTTCTGTTGTTCATACATAAGAGAAACATGGTAACATACAAAGACAAATATCAAATTACTGACAGGAAAATATTCATGGTTATGTAACAAGAAATATATTTTAGAGTTTGTCGTAAAAATATTATTTTCTTACCAACAGAGGAATGTTAGAAGCATGTTTAGTTATAATATATATTAGATTATATATCACACCCATTCAGAGATAAACTGAGATTAGAATTGCATCTATAAAATTTCAAATCCTCCTCATCTGAGTGATACTATAATGCTAGATTATAAAATATATTTTTACTATAATAAAAGAAAATTTTACTCGTCCTAGTTCGAATTATATCAGTTATCTTTATTATATATATATATATATATATATATATATATATATATATATATATATATATATATATATATATATATATATATATATATATATATATATATATATATATATATATATATATCGCCCAGTTGCTAAGTGGTTAAGGCATCAATTATTCTCTCTGTACTCTCAAGATATTTTACATGAAATTATATTGCATCAATTAAAATTATACATCAGTGATGAAATCAGAATTTTTATATAGATTATTTTTGACTAAATTTTCCTTAGACTATCACAAAGAAATGACCTATTCTCACTATTATATTTCTAACTGATATCTCCTTCGGAGCACGTGAGAGACATTTCTTAAGTATTTTGTAAATCTAGACGTTTGTTCTCTGGATTAACACTGACAGAGGAATCTACTTTCTTTGTTTTTCTTCATCTCCTTGGGGAAGGGGAGGGGGGGAGGTGCGGATGAAGAGGGGTGGAATGTCCATCCTGTTATGATAAATTTTAGTTCTTGTTGTTTCGTAGGAGGAAATGTAATGAATAACATTTCAGAGACTCAGTTGATATAAACGGTATAAAAAAAGAAACTAAAAAAAGCCGTTTTGCTAGACTATACTTTCAGAGTAAGGACATGAATTCTTATAAATATATTATCCTTTATACATTCTTTCATTTTTTAGCATTTTCTCTTTCATGCTTAGTTTTAACAGAGAATTGCACTTCCTCTGCGATTCTTATAAATTTTTTACTACTGCGCAGTAAAAAAAGTAGCTTATTCCATTCTTGTTACATTCAGTAGTCAAAAGATAAGTACTTTTAGGTTTTCTAAAAAATACTACTTACTGCCGAAACTGCTTTTTATTCGCTTATTAAATTACATAAAAGAATTTTGTCAAGGATATTTGAATTTATATTAAATTTAGTCCATTACATGAATTAATGCAACTTACGCCTTTACATGACTTTTTTTTTTCAATGCGGCATGCATTTGTCTCAATAGGTACACCCATTTAACTGTTAGAGAAGGATTTTAACTATGCCTGTTTTCATATTGAAAAACATTAGAAAGAGATTATTCTGTCGTCTGATTTGGTATTCAAAAGCGGCTGAGAAAGTCGATGCTGCGGTGCAGTTGTTAAAAAATTTGTCGAGATTTCAGATTAAAGAAAACAATTTGTTAAATTTTATGGTGTAAGGTGGCTTTTGGCATGTAAATACAGCTTAAGATCTAGAGTAAAAACATGGTAACGTTCTGAATTCCATTAATGATACCGACAGTCAAACACATTCTGCACAGTGTTCACTGAAAAATATTAACGATAATTATATTGAGGAACTTTGAATCGGTAATTTCGACATACCAAGAGATTAACCACATAATAAAATACCAAGAGACTACTCTCTCAATCAAAGAAAGAGTGATTTCTCTTTCATTTCAGATTGCGTCCGATAGTGAACCGAACAGCTTGACCTGTCCGTAACAAAGAATTCCGAAAAAAGAAAAAAAATGCGTTCAGGGTGGAATGTACGCAAATGTTTCTTTGACACGTGATTTCTTTGCGCCTAAATTCGATTTTCCTACCCAGTCCTCGATCTTCATGTTCGGCCCAGACGTTGGAACTCAGGAGAGCCAATTAGGAGAGTGGGGGGGGGGGTCGAAAGCAACCACATCTCAGTAGTTAAATCAAACATAAATGTGAAAACTTTGACATAACAGTAAATATAAATAGTTATTAAAGTATTACTGAATGGTATACTAATATTCATGCAGAAAGTCATCAATGTTTCCTAGAAAAGCTGGGATATTTTTATTGGAACAGGCTTTTCTAAACAAACCTACAGATGACTTACGGTAGGTTGATTTTGCCTAATGGTAATCGAATTTATCGAATGTACCAGGCTGAAAAATCTAATCTTGTCATTTAATAAATTATTCTGCTCAGGACCCTCATTACACTTTATCTGGGCTTGTCTCCTTAAAATAATCAGAAAGGTGCACCTCACCAGATCGTGCTACAAGGACAGAGTTATGAAAACTGGAATCTGACCGGCGTAAATTCAGAAAAATCTGCAATTGAGGGAGAGGCCCATGTTATTACAATTAACAAAAAATCTGCCCTATAATCCCTTATAATCAGTGTGTGAATCTTATAACATCTTTTCCAAATTAAACTCAATTTTATGATGAACAAGATCTTTTGTTGTGTCCCAACTAATTTTTCTGTAATTCGTAAAATAGTAAAAGAGTAGTAAAAATTTCTTTGTGGTATAAATATTTATTTCATTCAAAAAAAAACATTAAGAACAACATAACATTTCTTATATATCATATTATGCGTCATTATGTTTTTGAAGATAATGATCGGCTTTCAGAATATTTAGATTAGTAAATATGATATTCATGGTAAATTTTGTTTTAAAAATTAATGCGATAAAAAACATTCAATTTACAATAATTCAAATGATAATCCTTTCACTTAGTGCATTTCATGATGCATTAAGTTTACTGATATTATCTGCTACTTACATATTCACAAATGATTATGTTTGCGTAGTAATATGACTAAGATGATAATATGTGTAAGCATTCAGGTAATACCTGCTTTAAACTATTTGTAAATTCATCGGACTACTTAGCAATGCATTATACTGTCTTGACCATTGAGAATACTCATAGATAACTAACTATATTATATACATTTAGCTTCTGATAACTCGTATATATTATAGGAGTATTCCCAAACGGAAATTAATCGCTACTATTTAATATAGACTGTAGCTTAATTATTGCCCCAAAAGGTCTCTTAAGGATTTCTACGAATTTAATATGGAGATGTATTCACATGATCAACTTATACCCCTACACACACACACATATTATATATATATATATATATAAATTTTATTTTCACTTTCCTATAGAAACATAGATATGTGATTGATGAAATCTGAAGGATATTTCTCCTACAGATTGGCAAAAAAAAACATATTTTTCGATTTCTTAGATCTAGGGCATGCCGAAACCACACTAAATAATATTAAAATGAATTAAAAACTCTGTCCCATTGCATGATGAAACACAAAAGCATGAAAACGGAAGTTCGATCAATGAGAAAATCACCCTTTAAATGGTGTAATGCCTTGGCATCCTTCGATTCCAGTCGAATCGTGATGCCTGTTTCTTATATCACCACATACAAAGGTTTCCGTCAGCTAGAAACCCTATAATTCCAGAATCTGCACGACGCAATTTAGAATTAATCGTAGAAATGAATGGTGAAGGATCAAAACTAGTCATATCCATCAGACCTTTTTTGATATGGTAAAAGGCAAATAAGTTCTTACGCATGTTTGTTGATGTATATTAGAAAATACCTTCAGAAAAATTCCCAGCATTTTTTCCTACTAGTGGAACATTTACCATAAATTTTCCATTTTATCTAATTGTAATAGTATAAGTTTTCATTCACTCAATTTAAATAAAAGGTGATTGCCAGTTTTCATCGTACACCACTGACATTATAGTGTAAATGAGCAAAACTGAATCTTTTTCTGTCTAGGACACCCTTACAGACCATACGTCCCCTTAGACCTGTAACTTACTTACAAAAATATTGAAAAATTTAAACGTGTAGCCATATATTCTAGTACCGGAAACAAAGGTCCAGATTCTCCTAGTGCCTACTTTGAAAGAAGCCCACGGAAACAGTAAACAACACAACGACATCAATAGAACATTTGACATCAATAGTTCATTGCTGTCATAAAATTATAAATAAATTAAAACATATATGCGGTAACTATTTTATATATATACTCGCTGAATTAAATTTCGTTTTCACGTATTTTGATCAACTACATTGTAGACATATTTTTGCTAAACATCTCCCTCCCCTCCCCGAATATCACTAAAAGCTCGCTCCCCAAGGGGCGGCTCACCCCATGTTGGAAACCACTGGTGTATACAGTAAAAATAAAATGCTATTTTGATATATTACAAAAATTTATGTTTAACTAGGAGGGTAAAAAATATATTTAAGATATAGAGATTCTACTGCTCACTTCTACCCAGACTTGGGTGTATATAATTTGAAGTGGCTCTCTATTTGAATTTGAACCACACACAGTTTATACATGAAACAATGTTTATTGAATTCGTTGCACATATAATTGGCTTTTACAGCAATAAGCATGCGTACTACTTGTACGGAATGTATAAACACAGCTTTCAAGAACAATATATTTTTATACTCACGAACAGTAAGTCAAACCAGCAGTACTGCCATGTAAACTTCTGGCCCGCTAAGCACTAGCGCAGGATAACACCTTTTCAACCTTGACAACCTCCCCTCTTCATTAATGACGCTGCGTGGTATTTATACTAAGCGCGTATGCCGAAATTAGCATATCTAAAACAGCTTCTTTAATTCACTCAAAAGTCCGATTCTTGTGAATCGAATCTTGTGTATACCTTACAAAGATTCAAATGAGGAATGCGCAAAACAGACAAAACAGGTATACGCAAAACAGGTAAACCAGCAACTCAGAAACATTACACCCCGAAACAGATAGAATTTTGAACCTTAAGCAAGAATCCGTTTTCACAGTGTAAGCCATTCAGGGGCATTATTCGGACCATTTATTTCTTTCTAAATAGATCAGTTTTATGAGCTGGAATAAAAATATTTATATAGGATGACATTTCCTGGTCGTTAAAAGACTTTTCATATAAGGAATTACATTTGAGGATTTAAGGCAGCTAAAATATGATTTCAAATAAATACAATTTACTTTAAAAATATCTTAATATTCAGATTTTTTTGGCTTTCTACACATTTTGTGAAGACTTTTTTCAACGTCGCTCCGTTTGGATCAAATATGGTTAAGAAAAATGCATTCTTCACTCACTGTGAAGAGAACGTTCTACACAGACACTGTGACATATATGTTTTGTAACGAAGAACGGAAATCTATGAGGGATAAAATATTTTAAAATATTTTATAATTGCAATTCTTTTGTTATAATATAGGTTATAAACTACTATTTAAGTTAGAAATATTATTTATGATTTAGTATCATATTGGACTTTGCACTTGGTTTAGCTTAATCTTTGCCAAAATTGTAGATTTTTTTTAAAGTCAGCTTGTTTGAGGTATTTAGACAGTTTTAGATTTAAGGAGGTTTAGTACTTGCTATTAAAACAAAATTTTTCAATGTCAAGATTAAATATTTGTAAAATTTGAGATACACAATGAAAAACGCATTCCATTGGCCACAGCCAGCATATAGGAGCTATGATTAGGATGGCAATATTGAAATGTGAAACTGCACAATGTACATCTCCACACTATGACAATTGCTCAATGTTAAAATAATTAACTTTTTCTGCTATGCATGTTTATAAAGGTAAATGCCAGAAACAATTTTCATCGATGAATTTTATCTCAAATCCCCAAAACACTATTTATATATAAAAAATCATTGAAGGAACTCTAACACATTTTTAAAGCATTAAGATATGAGCTGTAACGCATCTATTATACTCCGAAATGGTTTTACTTTTTCTCTGTTATATATAAAAAATAAAATAATTAAACTCTGAAAAAATGAAAATATTTACTAAAATTAGCGAAAAGTAATTCTGTTTGCTAATTTTAAGACATATTTAAGTTATCCTTTTCCAGAAATTGCGAAAAAGAAATGCGCAGAAAAATCGATTTCAAGGAAAATGGTCCTTGATGTAAATTTTGTTTCCTGCTGAAAGCATTCTCTAGTTCAGCACCTATAGCTGTAAATCGTATTGTATTGTAGTATTCATGAATTATTGAAACAATACTTTTAAACATATCTATAGAACTGAGTTTCCATTAGCTAATTTATAGGGCATGTTTTCACAATTTTAAGCTGGCATTAATACATGCATTTATCAGTAAATATATGAAATTTAGAAACATTCTATGCAGTTAAATGTAACGCATCAATTTTACACAAGAAAAACTGTGTACAAATATAAGTTACGAAAATGAATAACATAATTTTATGGGGTATATATTTCAAAAATGCCAATTATAAATCGAGTTGTAGAAATTTTTTAACTTGTACTCAGATTCAATGCAGTATATAATACAAATGACTTAAAATGCTAGCTAGATAAAAATATGCACTATAAATTAGCTAAGGGAAAATCAGTTCTATTGATATGTTTAAAAATATTGTTTTCATAATTGTACTCAGGTTCAATGCAGTATATAATACAAATGACATAGAATTTAAGCTAAGGTAATTGTTTTGTGTCGTGTTACATGAAGGCTGTTGAGTTGTAGCATACTGGATTCCTTCAGCTCAACGATAACCTACGGAGGAAAAATTTTCGAAAATTGCCGACTTGCGTTTAAAGATTGTTTTTAAAAATTGTGTTACGTAATGCAGAAAGGAATTTTCTACTCTGCTAAACTTTTCATTTTGGAAATTTCATCCACCTACGAAAATTATTGTGCGTTTATACCAAATCTTTTCTCGAACACTTGAAATTTAAAAATATTCCTTCTTAAAAGAAAAATGAAAAAGATACAAGGGTAAAAAAAAAATCCTAATTACGGTGTACAATTAAAAAACAAAGATCTAAAATTCCAAGTAGGCAATTTTTGGAATTTTTTTCCATAGATTAACACTGAGCTGAGTGAAATCCAATATGGATACTCCTACCCATCAACCTTCGTTGGTCTAATTAAATTTATGCTAAAAATATATCATGCTGGAAAAATGTCTTGATTATATATCTTCACATTTGCATATTTCCATCCATATATTTCATTCACAGTTCCCCATTTAATTTTTCAAAACGAGTTATATAAAGTATATTCAAGGAAATAAGTTTAATTTAACCTCTTGGGACAACAAAACTATTCTCTAAAATTTGTGTATATATATATATATATATATATATATATATATATATATATATATATATATATATATATATATATATATATATATATATATATATATATATATATATATATATATATATATATATATATATATATATATATATATATGCATTTCTAATTAATGATATCTATCCAAATAATTTTGGAAAGATTTTACAGACTTCATGTACGTGCAATTTATTCATCAGTTTTCCTATGTGTTTGCAAGATAAGCCTCTTTAACAACTCAGAATAAGTCATATGCATTATTAATTACATTACATATCTCTACTTGCATTACAGAACTACAGAGAGCTTACGACGAGTTATTGGAAATTCAGGAATAGTAAACAAAAGTGAAAGCTTAAGGAGGAAATCGATAGCTCTAATCTTAAAACTTGTAACTAGTAAATTTACTAGTTTAAAGCAATACATGACGTCGCAATAATAATCCGGTTCCCAGAGAGAATTGCAAAATATGATTGAATTCTCAGGGGCAAAGCCTCCGCGAAATTGACGAGCGTCCCCGTGGGAAGAACTTCGCGTCCCTCGGACTATTATTCTGTACACAACGAGACAGATAATGATAAATTCTCTTGAGTCCGGTATTAGTGGCTTATCTAACAAAATTGACAAGAGTTAGAGCATCGGTTTGTAAGGCAACTTTAAATCTTTAAAAATTGTGTTATGACTTATTTTATGTTATTTCTCACAATAGTGTTTTCGATATTTAAAAAAAATATCATCAGTAAAAATTGTTGCTAGATATTATATCTCTAACTTGTGTAACAGAAGAAAGTAAAATACTTTAAAGAGGCAGTGGACTTTCAAAATTGTGAAATTTGTCCAAAAATTCGATTTTTTTTATAATTTTATTGAATTGTGAAACTACGGACGAGTAGGAATGTGTTGCAAAAAGAATTTTTAATTTCTGTGATTACATTCCTAGTTATAGGCTTTTGTATTTAATTTAGATATTATGTGGTTACTAATAGCAATAACTTTAAATGTGTTTTTCTCAAAATAAAAATGTTCATGTCATACGAATATTCAAACTGCTCCAGGCGCATTTCTAATTACGGTATTGCTTTCAAATTTAAGTTTTATATACTTAACTGTACATCAAATAAATCTTATTGAAAATAATTATGCTTCGTAGCTCAGAATTTCTAAATTTTGTACTTGAAAAGATGATTTATAGGTATTTTGCGCAATAAAAAGGGTGTTTTCAGTATTATTATTTTTTTCTCTTTATATTTTTAATGAATGCTTAAGATAAGCAATAAGTTTCATTGTTAGTTCTATAAGTTATCCTGTAAATAAACATTACCATATTATATGCAAAAGAAATGCGCATGGAACATTTTTAATTAGGCCAATTTTTAATATAATGAATAATTAATAATTCATAAAATATTAATATTTCATCTTTAAATTTTAACCACTTTTACATGTCTATGGTACTAATCACATATTCAAATTTCAAGCAAATCCATTCAAAACAAAAGAAGTTAGGTTTGAAGGTCCACTGTCCCCTTAAGAGTTAAAAAATGTAGTAGCTTAGTTCTTTAAAAAAATGTATTTAGCTCTTTCTCTGTGTTTAATAATACGGGACACTTATCAATGAAGATATTCACACATTATCCGCAATTTGCCCAGGGGCAACATCTGAGGCGATCGTACTTTCTCCCATCCTGTCTGACTTCATTGAAGGAATTTCCGATCTATTGATTTAACGTGCTCATACCCGACCGCCTAGATACGAAGGTTCTGAAAGGCGTTCTTCGGCATTCGGAGTGATCGACCCCCCACCCAATCGTAAGCCAAACGCACAAACATAAGGCTACATAGGGCTTATTCTATGTTACAGTCAAACCTGCTTTAGTGCGGGAAAGCACAAAAAACCGCAAAAAAAAACAAACAGAAACTTCATAAATAGCTAAAACAAATTTTAAAAAGTCTCACTTAGACATTAAGTTAAAGCTTTACGAAATAGCGAGAAAGTGCTTTCCAAACAAAATAAATAATTAAATTACATATGGAAACATTTTAAGGATTTTAAATTTCTCATTTTGAACACAGAGAAATTTTCAAAATGTACATAATTCGATACTACTCGTCGTAGTCCAAAACGCGCATATTCTTGTGATGAACGAAAAGTGATGCCAACACCGTTGAGATTGACCTAACCTCGCTGTCAAATTACATATGGAGAACATAATCTCGATACATATTCATATACCGCACAAAAGAAAATCATACAAAAAATCGCATGAAAAAGACCGCACAAAAGCAGGTTTGGCTGTATTTCTAAGAACACTGTTTTGGACATTTGACTGACACCCCCCGAAAGAAAAATAATAAATAAAAATCTATGAATGAAAATTGTTACTAGCTTTTACATCGTCAACTTGCAGAAGAGAGAAAAGTTAAATCAAAAGAAAGGTTAAATAATTGTAAGAATAAATGTTTTATAGTTCATAGGGGAATACTTTAAAAATGCATTATAGCTCATATCCAGATCATTGCATTAATGCTTTAAAATATGTTATAGCTCATTCTGTATCAATCTGTATCATTTAAATCCATATTATAGCTCATTCCGTAACATTTATGAGAACAGTGTTTTTTTTATATTTAAAGAAAAAAAATATAAAAGAAAATAGTAACTATCTTTTACAAAGCCAACATTTGTTAAACAAAAAATGAAAAGAATTTAATAGTTTAAACATGGGCTATAGCTCATAGCTAAATGCTTTAAAAAGTATATTAGAGTTCATTCTATATTATTTCTACTAATAGTGCTTTCGATTTTTGAAAATGTATTATAGTGTATTCGATATAAAAAATACCAAAAAAAAACCTTACAAGATTTACATTGCCAAACATGTAAACAGAAAAAAGCATAATCACTTAAGAGGTAAAAAATATGTTATAGCTCACAGCTTAATGTTTTAAAAATTGTATTACAGCTCAGTCTATGCTATTTCTACGAATAGTGTTTTTGATATTTCGAACAGAAAAATCTAAGAAAATTGTCATTATCTTTTATATCTCTTTATAACTGAACACGTGCTAAAACAGAAAAAAAACGCCGGACTAATTTTAAAGACTGTAGTGAAAGTCTACTACATTACCTTTAAAAAATACATAAAAAATTTCAGAAATCCCATTTGTTTGAAAGAAATAGTCGTTGAAGCATGTAGTGTCATGACGGTGAAACTAGTTTTCACTTTTTGTGTTATCAAATGTAAAAGAAATCAACTGTCATTCTTTTCCTCGTTTTATGGTTCATTAAAGCATAGAAATTTGAATACAGTTACCAAATTTGACAATGATTTTGCTTGACATGACACTTAGTTTAATCTTGTTTTGGGCAAAGTTTTGTTTCTTATCATGCTTAATTTGGGTATTTGGAATCTGCATCTCAGATTATCGAACTCTCTATGTAAATTTATTTTTAGTACCTCTTTATAATAAATATGTTATGAGGGGTACAGAGATACCCCATTGCGTTGTGAAACATTGGGAGGTGAACTCCAAAGGTAACGATACGTTTATAAATAAAATAACATTTATTAAACAATATTATACAAAAAGGTTAGTTTTACATCTTATAAATGAAAATCTTGAATATATATAGTTTGTATAAGAATTAGGCCATATTGTAATCTCTTCCTGCGGCAGAACCATTACGGGTCGGGCGAAAATAAGTTAAAAATACCAGTTCCAATTTTAGCATATTTTGAAAGGGGAGAAATGACCAACCTGGGAAGCTTTGATGAGGCAGCTAGGCATACCATGGAGTCGTTGGTGCACTTCTAGCGATGGAGGCCGCAGGTATGGGACGAGGATGATGGTGTCCTTCGGTGGAGGAAATAGGTGGGGCGCTGGAGGTTGAAAACGGACATCTAACTTTAGCTGTGGCCCTCTCTCCTTTCCTGGTCATTGCGCAGCAGTCACCGGTCATTTCTTGCCACAGCTCGCCACAGTCTCTGACTCTCTGCCTCAGCTCTTGTCGTTTATTCTCTAAAAAATTCGGGGTCCATTTCCCCCCCCCCCCCCTTTTTGGCTTTGGTCCTTGCCCAGGTCGATCTCTCACCTAAATATATTGCCGATTCGAGTATTTTATTCGTGGGCAGGATGATACGACATCCCCACGGTTTACCCACGTGGTATTTTTATATGCGTGAAAATTAGATGTCCCTTGAGTCTTTCCTGGAATTTCTTCCTCCCATCCTAAGGAATTTTGGGGTGCGATTTTTCTTGGAAATTGGTGCAGGTGCATCCCAGACCCCCTTTTTCCAATATGGCCGTTTTATGACCCGTAAACGTGTTGACAGAAAAGGAAGATAGCGATACTGTTGGAAAGAGACAAAATGTTCAAATTGTGAATCCTTCACAACATATATATATATATATATATATATATATATATATATATATATATATATATATATATATATATATATATATATATATGTATATATATATATATATATATATATATATATATATATATATATATACAGTCGAAACCCGTTAAAACGAAATTCAAGGGACCAAAGATTTTTATCGCTTTATTCGCTGATTCGCTATATTCAAACCGTTAAGAAAAATTCTAGATTTCACAAAATGTATAACTTATTAGTTGCAATGTGTATTCCATAATGATGTATTAAAGAAATGATAAAAGCTGTTAAAAATAATCATTAAGGAATTAAATCGAATAAAATCGATTACATTAAACTGACACAATACTAATTAAATTACGTAAAATACGAGAATAGAGGGACCAAAATTTTTTTTCGTTATATCTGTGATTTCGTTGTATGCCGGGTTTGCTATAACGGTGTTCGACTGTACAGTAATTTTTATTTATTACTCTAGAAGTTGACGATAGAGTTAAAATAAATATTATGTTGGCCAATACACATGCTGAAAACAATACAGTTAACTTGGTTAACCATTTTAATAAATTCTTTTACGTTAAGTACGTTTAGTCCTATATTTTCAACAAACTTTCGTATCGAAGTAATACACTGGTGTTCAAAATTAAGAGAATTTTCCCATTCTCTTTAATTTCTGGAAAACTGAGGGGCAGAATTTAACCCGGCGGAAGTCGCGCACCTAACACCGACATTCGAGATCGCGCGGGGTGACTGAGTCACCCCAATTAGATTTATTAAAATATGTGCTATAAATTTAAAAAAAAAACACTTGATTATACACAATAATTGCAATATATCATTAATAAACTATACTTCTTTACTTAAGGAAACTTTTTTTCTATTTAAAGTACAATTCTATTCAAAAGAATTACATACCTTTTATCTGGGATCGGGAATTTACATACACTTCTGGCAAACATAGGAAGAATGAATTTTACATGTAAAATTATCACATTTTTTGCAAGAAATTGTAGTTTTATTGTCCTTGGACCTTGGAGATATACCACATCGGCCTTTATCGGGTTTTGGTTTTTTTTGATGGACGTTCCTCTGATCCACCAGAAGTGGCTTCATTGATGTTTTCACGAAGCACTTTAGGAAGCATTGGCATATTCTTTCTCATCTCTATGTGTGGCTGTATAAGAGATAATGCCAACATTTTTAAGAATTTTCTCCTATTTCTATATTGTAAAGGAGGGATCTTTGTTGGCATTAAGGTAACTCGGGCATTTATTGCAGCGACGTTCAACACGCAATAAAAAACGACCATCGGCCATCTGTTGGTTTTTCGAGCTGTCGAATATAATGATGACATTTCATCAACTTTGTCTACACCCCCCTTTGTTGCATTATGAAATTTAATTATTTCTGGTTTCTTCTTATCATCACTTTCATCAATGGAGTCATCGCGATGCATAGTAGATAACAAAACTACACATTTTGATTTCTTAGGCACATATGATACTAGTGTTGTTCTTTTGAAATCCAAATATAGAAAAATAAACTTTCCTAGTTTTTGTTTCCACGAACTCGATGGGAATTTCAGCCTTGTTTCTCTTCAGGGTTCCTACAATTGTTAGCTTCTTTGATAAAAATTCTTTCGCTAGAGGATAACTCGTATACCAATTATCCATTGTTATGTTTCTGCCTGATCCAAACAAAGCAGTGCACAGGCGTTTAGTAATTTCAAATGGCGAATTTTCATTTCTGAAGGGACCTTCCGGCTGTTGTCCTGCGTATATCTCCATACTATAGCTGTAAAAAGTCCTAGAATCTACTAAGGCAAAGACTTTGATTCCATACTTCGCTGGTTTGTTTGGTATATATTGAAGAAAAGAACACCGCCCTCGAAACTTCTCTAATTTTTCGTCGATAGTAACATATTCACCAATACTATATGTCTTTTGACAATTTTTATTGAAATCGGCAAAAAAATCTCCCACAGCCGCCAGTTTGTCCACATTTTTCCGAGCTTCACGATCGGTCACATTGTCTAACCGCAGGCATCTGAGAAGAAAAATAAATCTTCTGTATGACATTGTGTTCCTTAAAATTTCAATGCCTGATCCATCAGTAGACCACAAATCTTGTGCATTTGTATGCGATGATTTATGCAAGCCGCACAGATATAAAAGTCCAAAAAGGGCTCTGATTTCCACCTCATTTGTCCTCTTGGCATCCCGATCACTGGTGTAATTTACCGCTATTTTTTCAATATAAATATTTGTCCACTCTACTATGGATCGTATGATTTTAGTACTAAAAAACAATTCCCAACTTTCTAGAGGATCAGTTATATTGCGTGCAATTTCTTTTACTCCTGGTAAATGAGTTATTATATTTTGAGAACACGTTTTCACTTTTTGATTTGGTTTTTCTTTCTGCCAAACTGTTTTTATTTTGCTGACAAAAATGCTTTCTTCTAAATCAGTATTTTCGTCGTCTTCATCATTCTGCTCAAATTCACTTTCGCTGTCATGAGAACTGTATATTTCTTCATCAGGTTCATTTTCGCTACCTTGATCAATTTCTTCTTCAGAAGACTCAACTTCATCCAACAGAGTTCTCAAACGTTCCATCTCTTTTTCATACTCCGTAAATTTACGTTTGTGAGCCATTATATATCAAATAACCGAGCAGAAAACAACTAAAACACTCCAGAGCACGAAGCTAAACTGCGTAGTGAAAAATTTCGAAGCAATAACGGTCGCACGGGGAAACTGAGTCACCCCGTTATCACATGGATTCCAAGAAACGATTGCTTCTCGCAGAGAAAGGAATTCCAAGTGCAAAATAACAATACCCATTTCAAACGGAGGGTCAGACAGGAGGATACTAAAAGGGTGATTGATTAACAATAGAAATTTTCCGCCAGGTTTGTTGATTTTCTACGCGTGGGGTGACTCTGTGCCCCGCGCGACCTCTCCGGGGTTTTAATGAAATTTGGTATGGATACACAATAATAAAAAAGATATATTTATACTATGCGACAGTCCTGATACGTAGTCCTGATCGTCAGTTAGTATCATCAGCTCAGAAATGTCCAAAACCCACGTGGCAAGATCGAACATAAAATGACTCTAATATAGGGTATGGACGCTTCTTACAATCATACAGCTCTCACAGCCTGTTGCTATACTGGAAACGAGGTAGTTAGATGAGTCCTCGTTGCCGTGAGACCCACTCCTGCAGAAACGCAATTTTCAGCTCTTGTATGGTTCTTGGAGTGGAATAGCGAGCTGCAATTGCCCTCCAAAGAGAGTCTCAGACATGTTCCATTGGGTGTAGGTCTGGATATCTGGCTGGCGAATCCATCCGGCGGATATCCTCAATTGCAACATAATCGTCGACGAGGTGATCCTCAAGTGGACGAGCATTGTCGTCCATAAAATTGAACCGAGGGCCAACTACGCCCCTGAAAAGTCGAACATAGGGCTGTAAGATCTTATCCTTATACCTCTCACCAGTCAAGGACCCCCTGTCAGACACATGAAAAAGTGTGCGGCGTCCGACACGATGCCTTTCCAGACCATGACACTTGCCCTGCCATAGCGGCCCCTTTCTCGGATGTTGGAGGAAAGGTACAGGGTTAAAGGTTCTCTCCTGATGAAGGTACGTCGAGAATCAGCGTCCAGGCTGAATTGCGACTCGTCTGGGAAGAGAACTTTACCCCACTGCAGTCTGGTCCAAGACTGATTTTGTATACACCGAGCGAAACGGTCGCACATCACTCCATGTGTCTGACAGAGGGTCCCTGCCTGCTGAGAGGTATAGAGGAGAGATCTTACAACCCTATGTTCGACTTTTCAGGGGCGCAGTTGGCCCTCGGTTCATTTTTAAGGACAACAATACTCGTCCACACCTCGTCGTTAGGCTCACCTCGTCAACGATTATCTTGCAATTGAGGATATTCGCCCAGTGGCGTAGCGAGAGGAGGGCAAGGGGGTCTATCATGACCCGAGTGCCACTCACAGAAGGGCGCCAAATGGTTCCCAAGACCATTGGACCATTTGGTCTCCAAGACCATGGGGAGCGCCAAAAACGTGTCATGACCCGGGCGCCAATTATGCTAGCTGCAACACTGTATTCGCCGGATGGATTATCCAGCCAGATATCCAGACCTAAACCCCATTGAATATGTCTCGACCCTCGTGGGAGGGCAATTGCAGCTCGCCCCCCCCCTCCGAGAACCATTCAGGAGCTGAAAACTGAGTCGCTGTGGGAGTAGGGCTTACTTTAACGGGAAGTCAACAAACTGTCTGGTTTCCAGTATGGCAAAGCACTATGATAGGTATATGACTGTGAGTGGCGTCCATACTCCATATTAAAGTCGTTTTATGTTCGATCTCGCAATGTCGGTTTTATACATTAATGCTCTGATGAGCCTAACTGACGATCAGGAGTGCGCACCATGACTATTCTGCGGTGTCATTTTTTTTCTCTTATATAAGTTTATATCTATATCAAATTTCATCAAAATTCGCCCATGAGTTTTCCAGAAATTCGATAAAATGTGAAAATTCTCTTAATTTTTTACACCAATGTAATTCGTATTACTGATTATGATAGCTTAATGCAGAATTTTTATATTTTAGTGGAAATTTATTAAGTAAAATGTTTAAGAATGTGATAAAAAAAAATGTTTATTGCTTTAAAACTTCAGTTCGGCTGTTGTTGATTAGAGTAAGGAAACAATATAAAGCAGTTAAACATCGTTCTTCTAGTCTACGGAAGATGAATTATTTATTTCCCAGGCTATATATATTTCCTCAATTTAATGCAGCTCTCTCTACACCTTAAGTAATTAGAGTGTCCATCTGTGCGAATTAAACTCATCTCGGGTGGATATACGTTTGTATTATTGTATATTAATAGAAATATGCTTTATCCGAAATTTCATTATGATTTTATTACGATAATACCGATAGTAACGAGGTATTGCAATAGTAACAGGAGGTAGGAGTTTGGGACTTTCTGTTGATAGTGTGTATTGGTATCACCTTATATTCTTAGAAAAATTCCTGTCAATGACCTGAACACTTTTAATATCATCTATAACATTAATAAAGGTTCATAAATAGTCGTAATAAATAGAATAATATTGAAAAATTTTCGTTTTCCAAAACTGAAAGTGGAGTTCAGGAGTTTCTACTGATAATGTCTATTGATATCCAATACATTCTTTCAAGAATTCGTATAAATAATCGAAACACTATTAATGTCGTCCATAATATATAAAAGGTACATAATTTGTTTTTGTGAATATACTAAGATTGGGGAATTTTCATTTTTCTCAATTCAAAGAGAAGTTTGGGAGTTTCTACGGGTAATGTCGATTGATATCACCATACATTGTTGGCTGAATTCATTTAAAGGACCTAAATACATTTAATGTCATCTTTAATATTAATAAACTTTCATAATTTGTCGTAATAAATTGAATAAGACTGCAAAATTTTCATTTACCAAAGCTCAAGATAGAGTTAAGGAGTTTCTGCTGATAATGTGTAGTGATATGAAATACTTTCTTGAAGGAATTCATATAAATTACCTAATCATTATTCATGTAGTCCATAATATTAATAAAGATTCATAATTTGTTGTAATGTATATGATAAGAATTGGTATCCTTCATTTTCCACATTTCACAGAGGAATTTGGGAGGCTCTACTTATAATGTCGATTAATATAACTCTACATTCTTTCAAGAATTTATATAATTGCACTAAACTTTTTAATGCCACCGATTATATTAATAAAGATTATTAATTTGTCTTAATGAATATGATAATGTTTCAAAATTTTTTATTTTCCAAACTTCAGGTTACCTGATCAGTATGTAAGAAATTTTGAATAGAGTTTTTAAGTATTTCGTATATTTTGAAAACATTTTATAAAAACCAGATCTTTATATTGAAAACCGTATAAAATTTTAAAGTTTACGGCATAAGCTTATTAACTAGAATCAATGGAAGATATTTCTTTCATTATGTTCATCCGGTCTTTGCTTATCAGTGGTAAGTTTCTGTTTTGCCTCACCCACGTAAATTCACATCGGCTGAGTGTACTCTCTTTACTTTTCTTTGTGTTTTCGTCGGCACTTAAAAAAACTTCTCTGTTTGTCTTTCAGATCAGGCTATCCTAGAATTACGCTGTCTATATGTATCAGTCTGTGTGTATTTTGGTGGTTTCTTTGAAAAGACAATGAGGATAAACATTTCTTCCTTTTTTATTTTGTTACTAGCTCTTATAAGGCTTTCGATTTTATTCTTGTTTAACTCACACACATGCACACACTCACACACACTCTCTCTTCCTCACACACACACTCACATATACATACACACACGCATACACACCAACACACACACACACATATATATATATATATATATATATATATATATATATATATATATATATATATATATATATATATATATATAATATACCGGCCCCGTGGATAAAGATGATGACCGAAGCCTGCATACCACAGCAGGGAAAACGTTGAAGCCGAGTGGATAACAACATATCATTCTTCCTCTGAAAATACAAATTTATTCACATTCTGCTCGAAGGATTACAGCGTGTTTAATAAGCAACAAAGTCACGCCACAATCCCGCTCCTGAAGGCATGCTTGAGCTTTTATAAAGTATAGACGGTTCGCCATGTGACCGTTCAAACGAGCAGCGATTCGCTGTGACTGGATCTCCGGGCTTGCAAAACTTATATAATGAAGAGGGATTATCTCCAAATTTTCGGGGATCGTATAGTAGCTGCCGAAATCAACTCCTTTGTTCTTAAAATGAAGGCGAACAACGTAATTAATATACGCACAATGAAATTTAAAAAGAATTTAGAATTTTGAAAGGGTTTTGAGGTTTTATATGTTATATATATATATATATATATATATATATATATATATATATATATGACAGGTTTTAGCTTTGCCTGCTATAAAATATCAATTGCAGTCTTCTCGTTTAACGGTCCATGGCATCGAGGGAAGGCAGACACTCAAAATAAGTACTCAGCATCGTCCAATTTAATTAGAATTTATTCCAGTTAAACTTCACGTAAACAACTTCTCCAAATGTACGCGCTTCATTGCTCACCTTTTGAAATTCGTGAACCCGGCTAACGCACGTCCACCATCAACGATTTAATCCCGCGTTTTGCGTATTTGTAGGTCTTCATTTGCGCGTCTACTCTTATGGCACATGCGCAAAACATCATATATATATATATATATATATATATATATATATATATATATATATATATATGTGTGTGTGTGTGTGTGTGTGTGTGTGTGTATTAGTTATCTGACTCGAGATTTTTCATAATTTCATCCTTTATTATTTCATCGTTTATTATTTCATAGGCGGAATAGATATTTTTGATCTAATATTCAGTTAGCAATAACACAAAGGTTAATCTTTGTGTAAGTGTACTTCATAAAGAAAAGACTCGCTAACATAGAATAGTGATATAATGTGAAGCAATTTCTATCCAATGACACTCTCGTTCCGTCGGTTTAAAATCGATACGAAAATAAAGGATCAGATTTTTCACTTTTAAATCAGTTGCTTCGAGTAATTATAGAGTAATTTCGTAATGTGTCACCACTACAGAGTACTTAATCTCAAGCAGTATTCCCTTGAAATTAAGATTTTGTTTTCAAATTTATATATTTAGCTATTTAGCTAAATTAAATTTTAATTATTTATTTATTTTTTTAACTTAGTTATTTAGTTTTGCTACTTAGCGTCAGCTTATGTTCCAGACTGATTTTTCTATTTTGGAAAAAGTAAAGAAAACATTCATTCCACGGAATCCATTCATTCCACGGAAAGATTAGCGTTTGGTAAAAAATCATATTTACTTATAGAAATTCACTCCTGGCCATTAAAATTGCAATTAAAATTGCAACACCGTGAAGGAGGGATGCTAAAAACGTAAAATTCTCATGAAAAGAGGAAGATGCTGGGATATGGAAAGGATTAGCATTTAAGCGCAATTGAACGTCGCAAGAGTGAGAAATGGCATCCCAAACTCTGTATAAAAGGAAACTTACGCAGCGCCCTTCTCATTCGAAAATCCCATTTGAATGTTGGTTGTTTGTGAGAAGATCGTTTTATGCCTCATATAAGACGGAAAAACGGCTACCAGCACGTGTTGGAATTCGAAGCGGCAGAATTGTGGCCTATCGAGAGTTTGATTTATCGTTCCGTCATATTGCTACCCCCTTTTGTTGGAATTCAACTACTGCCATTCGAATATGGAATCGATGGGTTCAAGGGTGTCATACTGAACGCCAAGCAGGATCTAAATGGACTCCCGCCAGTACCGCTTGAGATGACAGACATGTTGTCAGATCGACCTTGCAGGATCGTACAGCCACATGACTGACCTTGAATCAGGAAATGGGCTTGTTTGCAGCACAAGTATCCGCAGAACGTCTGGAGCAGCACGGACTGTCTGCAGGGTGACCATTATCGCGGCTTCCCTTGGCACTGCAGCATAGAGACTTGAGGCGACAGTGGTACGCCCAACGAGAAAAAAATTGATGCGGGAGTGGCACCAGGTCGTCTTTTCAGACGGGTCCCGGTTCTGCGTGCAGCATCATGATGGAGATAACTGTGCCTCCAGACACGGATACGAAGCACCGAGGAGAACGCACGTGGCCTGCTTGCATTCGATATCTTCATACGGATCATGCATCTGGTGTGATGGTATGGGCAGCCATTGGGTACATGACACGAACAACTCTTGTTCAAGTCGTTGGAACTTTGAACAACCAGCATTACATTTTTCAGATCTTAAGGCCGGTGGCTGTGCCCTATCTTAGAGACCTTGGAGACGTTATCTTTCAACACGATAACGCAAAACCGCATATGACAGCATAACAATATGTTGCTCGTCGTGTCCTGACCTACTTCGACATAGAGGGTGTTCGACTGTTGCCCTGACCAGCACGCTCTCCAGATCTCTCACCCATTGAAAACATCTGGTCATAGGTTGCTGAGATACAGGGCCGCCACCGCTCTCCAAGCACTACGGTTGACGAAGTGTGGCATAGCCTTGCAGCAACATGGAATGCCTTGCCTGTATCTGTCATCTAAGCCCAGTTTGACTCGATGCCTAACCGGGTTAGAGCCGTTTTAGCTGCCAGAAGCGTCAGCTGTGTGTATTAATTTCGGACCCGGTATCTCCCCCAAATTGCCTGAAAATTTAATCATGATTTCTTCCTACTATGCTGTATGCGTAAAATAAGTAAAGCTTTGTTATTTTCTTTCATTCCTGGCGTTGTAAGTTTAATGGCCAGCAGTGTATATTCATTTTATAAAACGACAAGAATTAGCCCCCAAACTAACCATTTTAAGCTGCGAACCTAAATTGAAAAAAAATAATAATTCAAAATCAACGAGATATTTTAATTTAACCTGATTTCACATCTTTTTCTTCCCTTAACACCTGTTGAATGGCATTTTCCTTATGGAAGTAAACAACCACATCAGATTGGATAAAAAATTTAATTTTTTTCTGCATTTAGTCAAATTGACCCGACTTATATTGTTAGGTAATTTGTTTAGATACTTATTGCTGTTAATGTAAACAATCGAGTTGTATAGATCATATCGCTGCGATCAGGAAACTGGAAAGGTTTGAACGACAAGTCAAATGTCAATTACTAGAGCTTGTCAGTTATCAATGCTTTTTTTTGGAGAGAGGGGGGGTTGTTTATACCTAATTAAATCTCACGGTACCCTTGACCTATTTTGCAACACCCTAAATTGCCTCAGAAAAAAGTATATTTTGTACATAGATAAGCATATTTTGGGTTTAGAATCACAGCTGTGATAGATTATGTTACAAAAATGTATGCAATTTCATGTTTGTCATTTAAATCTTTTTCTGTTTTTCTTAACTGATCGTGGCGATCTATCCAGCTCGATTGTTTGTTTTAGCAGCGATAAGTACCTAAACAAATTACTTAACAGTATGACTTATGCCAGTTACTAATGCTTTTGTAATTGGCCCAATTAAAGTCAATATTAAGTTGATATCAAACATTTGGGCTTTAAAAAATCAGTCTCGAAAAAAACTATTCTTCGTGTTATCAAGTGTAATCTTCTAGTGTAACACTATACTGAATCCCATGGTTATTTTTTAATCGGAATTAATATGTGTTATTTTGGTGTTTGTTACTTATACTTTTCAATAGCTAAATAAAATCAGCAATGGGGTAGGTATTTTTTCACTTAAATTTGATACTTTTCCGATATGAAATTAGCTTTGATTTATTGGGTTAGATTTGTCTTTGACTGATGTATTGAAAAAATTGAAAAAAAATTCTAACAAGGGTGCCCGGAGTGTTTAATCTCTTTCTCAAGGGAGCAGCACACGTAGAAAGATTGGGAATCCCTGTTTTAGAGATGCAAGGTTACCTTAACGATCTAGTTACTAGGAAAAACAAAACAGTCAGCGATTTATTAATACCACTTTAAACATTGATGTACATCTAGAAGACTTGTAAAATTGCAGAGACCACTATTGAATTGAAAAATATTAATTACCACCAATCATTTACTATTTACGCGTTCTTGCATGCAAGTATTATGTTCCACATGTTAAGAATAAACAACTCCAGTTATTTCTAGCATTTTAGTAAGTAGGGGTACGTGCTGTACATTGGACCCGATATACCTTGGTCCAAGCCTTAGCCAGCTCTATCTGTTTAGTTTTTTTTCTTGCTTTTTTTTTTCAAGCGGTTAGCGTAATTCATCTATGTGCCACTTATACCACCCTGCCTAGTATAGAAAAAAACAATTTTAACTTCGGTCTAACCATTAACCGCATCTGTCAAGCTTTGTGGATTAAAAGTAAGTACGACCTTCTGAATTGGAACCCAGTGCTTTAGCCGTTCGGCCACGCCGTCGCTCGAGAACGGCTGTAAATATGACAATATTTATAGAGAATAATCTACTTCTACCCTGACTTTGGTTATGTATATCTTGGAGTGGCGCTCCAAATAATTTCATTCAAACACAGTTATTACATAATAACAATGTTTATTTAAATATTTATGCACATATAGATTTTGCTTTTCAACTTAAAGCATACATACGAGATACATATATACTACTAGTACGAGATATATATTGTATTCATGCAAGGGAAATACAATTCAATATATTCAGTTATATAACTACTCATCCAAAAAAATACACTTTGTAATATTCACAGATATTTTGAAAGTCAACCAGCAGTGCTGTCACGTAAAACTTTCGGCCTAACAAGAACTCGCGTAGGTTTCAAGGAACCTAGCTATGCCTTCAGCTCGATACTTCGTTTCGTCAGCTCTACTCTTCCTTTCACATCCTCTCACTTTCTTTAGCTCTCTTCCTCTGGTTAATCTAGCTGATTGGTATTTATACCAACCGCGTATGCCCCAATTAGTATATCTTAAGCGGCTTCTTTAGATTTATTCACCTAAAATTTCATTTATTGTGAATCGAATCCTATGTAAACCTTACATATTGACGTTTTGTTTTAATGTTTGGTTAAGATTTGTTTATTGTTTTTATAATTAAATTTAATTGATCAACTTAACCTTTCTTGGATTCTTAATTGAGGGTTTGGTTAGGCTAAAATTTTCACCTTTGTTGTATCTAATAAAAATAAAAATCAGTATGAGCAAGACACAATGTTTGGCGGAAAAGGTACAAAGCCATGTTGTACCTTGGTCCTAATATCATTTTGCACCTTTGTCCTAACACCATATGGTAAATTGGTAGTAAATGCTCTTCACAGCTGAATTGTCCAACAAACATAAAATAATTCACATAAAAAATATAAAAAAATTAAAAGGTAAGGTATAAAAAAATTAAAAGGTAAAATTAAAAGGTAAGTTACAAATGGAGGTTAATATGAAATGGTTGGGTAATATGGAATAGGTGGTTTAAACCATTGAAAAAATAATTAGACTTCATAAAACATAGTTATTTTTAGGTATAAAACTATATTTTTAAGATTATGTGCATGTCATTTCTGCTTCTAGTTTAACTTCAAAAGTCATAGATATAACCTTCTTTCTCTGCTCCGGTACAGTCAAGGTGGGCCCACACAGAACAGCTGAAGCATTGAATCAAAATTTCCCCTCGTTGATCTTCAGAGAATTTTCCAATGCAGATAATATATTCAACGTCTTTGTTTTCCGATTCTTTAGTTGATGGCATGAAATCCATTACAGATGATACATTAGAATGGAACGATTCATCGCTGCTAACACAGGAGTAATCTCTAGTAAGTTAAGGTCTAGAAGGTCAGTCTAAGTTTAATTTCTTAACAGGGGGTCTTTGAATGTTCAGTTTCTTTTGTTGTTTTGAAACTTCTTGTTCCTTATTTATGTCCTTTTATTTTAGTTCATCGTCTAACTCTAATTTTATATGGGGAGTAGGTTATTATAGAAGATCCAGCTTTCCTGCCTCTAAGGGGATTATGAAATACGTAGTATTCCACAATACCCGGCACGCCATCATGGAAAATAAACCTTTAATGGACAAAACATTGTCAGCTAAAAATCGACCGCAGTACAACAAACTACAATTCTTTTAGTGTACATTACGCTTAACATCAATGTTCAAGTCACATGTGTATTAGTAGGTTAAAATGTTTGAAAACTTACCTGCAAAAACTTTTGAAAACCACAAAACACCCTTTGCTCTTTAGCGAGACGTGCGACAACAACAAGCGGTCAACTCTCAGTGCACTGCATCATGGTAGTCTTTCTTGAGTAGTTAATGGTATTTCCACATGATAGCTGCACAAAACAGAGCCGAAACCTCGGTATTCCATATTACCCGACTATTTCATAATACCCTCCTCTCATATACGAGTTACAGAATACCATGCGAAACGATATCGGCCTGTGGTAACATATGGTTGTGAGACTTGAACCCTGAAATTAAAAGATATTAATAACTTAAGAATATTTGAACGAAAAATTTTGAGGAAGATATATGGACCAATTCAGGTAAATAGTAATCTATGGAGAATAAAAACTAATAAGGAAATAGAAGCACTCATAAAATGCAAAGACATAGTAAAATTTATTAAAGCACAACGAATATCTTGGCTCGGCCACATCGAGAGACAAACTGATAAGCGAGTGGCAAAATTCTTATACTGGAAGCCAATGTGCAACAGACCAAGGAGAAGACCAAAAAAAAAGATGCTTAGATGACGTGTTGAATGACCTAAAATGTCTGAAGATAACTGGAAGGGGAAGACGGGAGACAGAGTCGTTTGGAAAGGGATTGTGCGGCAGGCTAAGGCCCATCACGGGCTGTAATGTCGACTAAGAAGAAGATGCGAAACGATATAAATATGCCTTTACTACAACTCTCCAACAATTATTAACGTTTCAAAATTCGTTACAATTCTTTGCATAGCTAGTATTAATTTAGCTAGTTTTTTTAATAAAAAATTAATTGTATATATATATATATATATATATATATATATATATATACACACTCATGGACAAAAAAATTAGCGCACCAAGAAGGAGTCGTCAAAATGAAACGAAATTTCACATACGTAATGACTACTTTGATAGAAGTAAATGATACGAAAATCAAAGAAAAGGGATAATTTATTTCAGAGAAAAAGGCAAAAGAACGGAGGAGTTAATACTCCGTTGGACCCCCTCTAGCGCGAATGCACGATGCGATACGATCGGACATTGAGTCAAACAAGTTCTGTATGATGTCTTGAGACAATTCGCTCCATATTTGCTGTAGCCTTGCCTCTAGTTCGTTCAAACTCGTGGGATGCCCAACTCGTCGTCCCAAATGATCCCAGATATGCTCGATTGGAGACAAATCTGGGGATCGGTCAGGCCAAGGAAGGGTAGTAACAGTGCGGAGACAGTCTTGTGACACCCTTGCCGTATGAGGCCGAGCATTGTCTTGTTGAAAAATGGCTCCTGGGAGCCGTTGCATGAGTGGTAACACATGTGGTTGCAGGATTTCATGAACATACCGCTGGGCTGTCATGGTGCCACGGAACAATACTAGGGGTGACCGTGTATTGTAGGCAATGGCACCCCATACCATCACACCAGCTGTGGGAGAGATGTGTCGCTGTACAGCAAAGGCAGGATTGAAGCGTTCACCACGGGCTCTCCACACACGAACACGATTGTCATCACTGCCGAGATTGAATCTGGATTCGTCGCTAAAGACGACCTGGTTCCATTCCGCTGCAGTGCAGTTTCCTCGTGCGCGACAAAACTCCAAACGGAGGCGTCGATGGGTGGGCGTCAAGGGCAGCACATGTAATGGGCGCCGCGATACCAACTGTCCTTCAGCAAGGTGCCTTCGTATGGTTCGAGAAGACACAGAGGCCCCTAGTGAAGGTGCTACCTGTTACTGGATGGCGGCCGACGAAGCAGTTGGCTGTACGCGTGCATTTCTTACAATGTGGAGGTCTTCTCGACGACTGGTCTGTCGACGGCGTCCTGAGCCTGGTCTTCGTGTACATGACATCTCTTGGGTCCACTGGTCCCAACACCTCCTCACAACACAATCAGAGCGGCCTAATTGACGAGCTACTCGCCTAGCTGACCACCCAGCTTCCATCATCCCGACGTTTATCCCCCTCTCAAACTGCGACAACTGCTTTTATTGTCTTCGAACACGGCGTAATGGTATGTCTATCTCAGCTCTTCCTTTGAAAATGATTCAGCACACTCAAACAAGCTTTGGTTACCTGTTTTATACTCCACAGAGTACGATTTTCAACGCCCTCTACCGGCTATACGTAATGCGCAATCACGCTGCATTTCTAATCATTTGCATATCTCCCCGACATGTACCTTCATTGCAAGTTTCGTTACGATCCCGCAGTTATTTCTTGGTGCGGCAATTTTTTTGTCCATGAGTGTATATATATCCCTTCTAATACCATGGAGTTGTCAGTGATCCCATTGTGCCTTTGTCAAACAGATGTAATTACTGTATGATTTCTAAAATTCTGAAAAAAAATGACTTTTCTCCTTTTGAACCTCACATCCCATACATACATAAAAATTTTATTTTTCTCATAAATTTTAATAATTTTGACAATTTATACATTGAGTACCATTGGGGTCACATATGACCCCACAAAAAAATTAGCATGAATTTCAAAACAATCAAATTTATTTAGAGAAATATTATAATTGAGGGATATTTATAAAATATTTCTGGTCCTGTCTATAAATGGCAATACTAATCAGGTTAAAATAATTTCAATCAATACAGAACGTTTTATAGCAAGCTCAGTTAGAAGTGTTTCAAAATGGCACGCATGAAGCAGAAATATCTTACCGAAGAAGAAATTTTGAGAATTATGAATACAGAAAATGATTCTGAATTATTAACTGCATTGAGAATTAGACACTTACGAAGTTTCAGATGATGATGGAGCGGTCGATTTTATTGAATATATTGACGATGGCAATGATCTCTCAGATGACTCCTCATCAAATACAAAAGAACCTGATGTTGCTGAAAAGAATAGCTTTGTGTAAGTAAAAAAACTTCTTTTGTATAATTATATAATTCTAGTAAAATATTCCAAATAAAATGTATCTAAAAATATATAAAAATATCTAGAAGTATCTAAAATTTTAAAAATCTATATGCTTTACCGCATTGTTTAGAACTTCGTAGAAAGTTTATTTCTTACAATTATCTGTATCCTAACTGACAAAGAAATCTTAGATAAAAAAATATTTTTATTTATAGGTCAAGAAATAAAAATGAAATACGGTATGAAACTCCACAAGGTAGACAGCCGAGTCGGAATGTGAAGAAAATTCCCCCACGGCCTACACGTTACGAGGTAAAAAAAGTAGACACTATACAATCTGTTTTTGAACTCTTCATAAAAGTAAATATCGTTGAAAAAATTCAGAAATGGACAAATAAAGAAGGAAAAATAGTATATGGAGATAGTTGGGCTAACACAGATAAAGAAGAAATATTGTGCTTTTTTGGACTGCTTATATTTGCTGGAGAGTATAAAGGACATAATGAAGCAATAACGAACCTGTGGAATGAAAATGATGGTCGCCTAATTTTCAATAAATCTATGGCTAGGAATAGATTTACAGAAATATCCGGTTGCATTCGATTTGATGATGCTGAGAATAGGAGCAAAAATCGATCTGATGATAAGCTGTCACCAATCAGAAATATATTTGAGATTTGGACAGTCACATTACAAGATGGTTACATTCCTCATGAGAAATCACCGTCGATGAACAATTTGTTACCTTTAATGGCAAATGTCCATTTAGACAGTACATCCCGTCAAAACCAGGAAAATATGGAATAAAGCTGTGGGCTGCTTTTGACAGTAAAACTTATCATGTATGCAATATTCAGGTATACACAGAAAAAGGACAAAATATGCCTAGAGAAGTTAATCAAGGAAATAGAGTAGTTCTGAATATGTTGAAAGGAATGGAGAATAGTGGAAGAAATATCACAGCAGACAACTTTTTTATTAGCTTAAATGTAGCAAAAGAACTAGAGAATAAAAATTTTACACTTTTGGGTACGATAAGAAAAAACGATCCGAATTACCACAGGAGTTCATCACATGCAGGTCAACTCTTCAATATCTGGATTTCAAAAGTCAGCGACAATTGTATCCTATTGTTGGTGATCAAAGAAAGAAAAAGTTGTAGCTGGTTTGAGCACGTTGCATTTTTCTCCCGAAATTGAGAATACACTGGCAGCGAAACCATCTATGATTCAAGATTATAATAACACAAAATCAGGAGTTGATACGATAGATCAGCCAGTGAGAACATGCACATCAAAGCGATTGACGAGAAGATGGTCAATGATCATCTTTTACAATATGTTAGATATAAGTGCATTAAATGGATTTATTATTTGGTTACACCTTAACTCAAAGTGAGAAGATCAAACAAATTATAACACAAGAGTGTTTCTTTTGGAATTAGTCAAATCTTTAGTTCAAAGGCAACTACAGAAGCGGTTATCTGTTCTAAAGACACTTGAAGTAGGCATGAGCGTGAAAGGGGAAAAAAGGGTAGATGTTTTTATTGTGAACATTTAGCGGACCAAAAATATAGTGCTAACTGCAGTGAATGTTCTGTTTATGTGTGTAAGTAAAATTCAAACACTTTATGTCTGAATTGTGCATGATGCATATTTCAATATACCCTCAACTAATTGTGCCTAATTACAATTTTTAAAGGTTCAACATATTAATAACTGTATAAAATGTGCCAGTTAATTAATAAATTTATTGTAAATAATATCTTTGTGATACATTATAAGCATTAGAATAAAAAAAACACTAATGGGGTCACTGGTGACCCCAATGGTACTCAATGTTGCAAAGAAAAGATTGGTAGTACAAGTGATATATATATATATATATATATATATATATATATATATATATAAAGATAGAAAGAGAGAGAGAGAGAAGATAGACAGATATATAAGTTTGTGTGTGTGAAAGATAAAAAACATAAATATATAATCAATATAACACTCTAGAGACTTTAGTTTACGGACTTATTTCTTTTCTCTTACTTTCATGTTCAGTAATTTCTATCCCTTATGAATACGATTTCTTAATATTCCAGAAAGGGTTCCTAATGCGAAAAAAAATTTTTGCTATTGCGGTTCATAAAATTTTACCTATAAAAATTGTTCTGAAGAAGGAAATTTATCCTCCAATACAAACCTGACATCAAAAAACATTTAGAATTATATGTTTTCCTCTGAATAAGTTTTTTATATAATTGTTAGTTTTATCTGTCTCCAAAATTTGTTATCTCTTCATGTTTCCGATCAGCCTTTCGTCTTGTAAAATCGCATCTATATTTATTTTTTCATTTGGATAGCAATCCATCTTAACACAAACGTCAAACTTTCGAGACCGTTCGTCAAGTCAGAAGATTATTTCGGTAGTATCTGAACTTCATTCGTTTCCATAAAAATATTACTTATTTAAATGTAGATCGAACGAGAGATTTAAACTTTAAATGAATGTTTTCTCTTTTAATAATGTTTTACAATTCCCCTTTCCTATTCTGAAATTGAAATGATAATAAAGTAAACTCTTGTCTTTAGAATGTTGCAAAGAGTGAATATTTTTTTACAATATCTATTTTTCTTTATATATATATATATATATATATATATATAGAGAGAGAGAGAGAGGGGGGGGGAGATGGGTCTCCCAAATGAAAGTGGCACTATAGTCGGTGTGACAAATGGTTTAATGGTATTGCTGTAAGTTAGTATGCAAAATAAAACGAAATACATAAAGAACATATCGGCTAGACATAATTGGAGTTTGAAACAGGTGTCCCAGAGGTCCACGAGATGATGCGTACCCTGGGTGGAGAAACTCCGGTGTTGGCAGTGGAACCAGTGGAACCACGCAGAATTGTGCGAACACGTCCTTCTCTCATAGACATTCCATCTGCTATTTCGCGAGTCGTGATTCGCCAATTATTGCTCACGAGACCGTACACAGCTGCAATTACTTCCTCGGTGAGAACCACATGCGCTTGACCTGGTCGTGCCCTGTACGGCCATACTGCTTCGTCCGTTACGAAAATCGCTACACCATCTGAATACTGATCTGCGTGACATATACTCTCTGCCATATACATTTTGCATGTGAAGATGACTTTCTCCAGCACTCACATTTACCACCGTTAAAAATTGCACGATTGCACGTTGAGAACGTTTGGAGGCATCCATGATATGAAGGATACCGTTAACCTTGCTCCTATGCTATCATACAAGCATCTGTCGTAATCTGACGATATGCCATGTCTTCTCAGCCCTGAGCGACCTCTATAGGCGCATGCGAAGTCTTCTGTATCTTAAAACGATGACGCAATAACGGCAGTTCCACTTTCATTTGGGCGACCCTCATATAGTACTTTAGTACACCTCTGTAGATTTATTGTAAGTTCATGCATTTTACAATTTGCGTTGTAATGACTTCACGGTCCTTTCCCACGAGGGATTATTGAAAGAGCCTAATGGACAAACTTCCATTATCAATCTACTGTATTCATCGGTGACAGTCGCTTTGTCAACAAATTGTGGCAGACGTCGCGTCGCCCGTTGGACACTTAGGAGTCAGTCACCTTTAGAAAAAAACCCTGCTTGCAGACAAAGCCAGTCTAGGGGATAATCACCTAGCCATTTAGCGAAAGACGCGGGATGGTTTGAAAACGGTTTTTGAAAGGGTTCAAAGGAAGCACGCTTTCGACCACCCACAGAGATGGGCGAGGTTATAGACTCATCACCTAAGAGCTGAAGAGAGCAGTGGAAGATTTTCTTTGCAGTTGTGGACCTCGTCGACGGACGCGTGAGTCGCTAGAGATCGTGAGCCCAGCCGTTTTCCCTAATGACATCCTGAACCCCGAATTTTCCTTAGATAAGGTTTAATTTGTAATATTTGTAAAATAGCCTATATTTAATCTAGAATGCCAATAAAGCATTAAGTAAATATTGAAGGCTGTCAGTCTTGTTTTTAGGCGAAGTCCTTAAAGCGTGAATAGAGATAGAAAACAATCTGCACAATAACTTCAATATAAAACATATTTTCTTGTAAATGATAACAGACAAAAGTTTATTCGGATATATAAAAAAGACGAACTTCGTTCCCCCGAGAGATATTTTTCAGTATTTTCCCTATCTATCCTCCAGGGAGCTTTAGAAACTTAAATTATGTGAAGCACTTCCATCACCAATGGATATACGATACCGCCTTTTCGTAAAGAACTCAAGTCTCTTTTCATTCTTCCTATTGATTTCTTCTCAGTTTACCTACACAAAGTAGGAAACAGGCGCCAGTCAGATCATCACATGATACGATGACATTTTATTATAAAACATCGCACGATAAGAATCGTTGTTCACAGCATTTTTTCCCATTGATCTTTTTTCGACTATACATTGTACCCAACTCGATTCGATTTTTTTAAAAGCTTCATACTTGGAGTCCGTGTCCATTAGAGCTAATCATGATCAAACCTATTAGTGTAAATTAGTTTCTGTGACTTGGACAAACCATCAAATTAGCAACATGAATATATTTTTTGGCTAGTATTCAAATATGTGAAATATTTGTAGAATTCCTACAAGAACAGATATTAATAAAAAAATATATATTAAGTATTAGAAATATTTAATATAATAGAGCTATTGTTAAAATAATTTTACTTTAAAAACTCTCAAGGTGCAGGGCCCGTATGACGATATCTAATGCAAGCAGGCGTTCTCCTCGGTGCCTCTACACGCGGTTACGTCCATCATGATGTTGCACGCAGAACCGGTACTCATCTGAAAAGGACAACCTGGTGCCACTCTTATATCCAGTTTTGTCGTTTGCGAGCAACCACTGTTGCCGTACGTCTCTATGCTGCAGTGTAAATTGAAGCCCCAATATGTTGCTGGGCAGGCAGTCCGTGCTGCACCAGACGTCGTCGCACTAATCGTATGGATACTTGTCGTGCTGCGGTCAAGCCCATTTCCTGACTCAAGGTCAGTGATGTGGCTGTACGATCCTGCAAGGCCGACCTGATAACATGTCTGTTCTCTCGGGCGTTAGTGGCGGAAGGCTGTTGATATCCTCCAGCAAAGCATTCAGTATGACCTTCCTGAAACCATCGATTCCACATTCGCATGACAATCGTTGGATTCCGACTAATACGAGTTTCAATATCGCGAACGAGCAATATGTGAACGAGTAACCGCACTCTCGATAGTAAATGAACCTGCCGCTATCGAATCCCGACAGGTGCTGGTAGCCGTTTCTCCTTCTTATACGAGGTATAACACGATCATCTCACAAACAAACAACATTCAAATTAGATTTCTGAAAAAGAGACCTGCTGCGTAACTTTAAATTTATACAGAGCTTAAGATGCTGTTTCTCCCTCCTGCGTCCTTCGACTGCGCTTAAATGCAAATCATTTGCGTATCACAGCTTCTTCTTCCTTTCATACGAATTTGAAGTATGTATCATCCCTCCCTAGTGCTGTTGCAATCTTAATGGCCAGTAGTGTATATATATATATATATATATATATATATATATATATATATATATATGAATATATGAGTCAGTTTATTTCTTTTTTGAAGTCTCAATAAATGTACATACAAAGGTATTAATAATGAAATTATGCCCTATTAATCCTCTTTTGCACTTGTCAGTATCGTTGGTGATAAAAACTGCGTATCTACTTTATCTTTCTTGTCTTTTGTTCAGTTCAATATAGTGGATTTTATGTTACATATTTTTTAAATGAAATAAAAAAATCACCATTCTTGAATTATTTGTATGGCATTAAACGTTCAAAAGAATAATCATCTTTTATTTTACGTAAAGTGCTAGTCCTACATTCAACGATATAACGTCTGACCTAATAATAATAATTTGTTTCAAAACAAAACTGCTGTTTCTGCAGTTTTGAAATTGCAAGATCGACATTTTTTCTACCGTTTCAACATTTCATTTAAGCATTGGTTTAGAAATAACATACTTTTCTTTTCGCAAACATGTATGTGAAATATTTAAAAGGATCAATATATTTTTGACACTGACAAAATGTGTTGAATTATGAATATTTAAATGATATACTCTATTTTTTATTTTGGAATATTTAAGTGAAAACTAACTGTTACTTTAAGATGAAACATTATTAAATTGTTTAAGTGTATTTTCAAAGGAAAAGAGAAATTAAAGAAAATGTTTTAATGTTATTTTAGCCTTCTTTATGCTTGAAAGACATTATTCTGTTTAATCAGTAAAAGGGTTGATGCTTTACGAACAAGTGTTTTTGTTAATTTTTTCACCGCATGATGTTCATGGATTATGAATTGTATATACAGTATTCTTAATCATATGACATAATGATCTCATATAAAATTTCAATTTTACACTTTACAACAGGAGAAACCTTGTTTAACACAGAAAATTATTAAATGTTTACGCATTTGAGAAATTTGGTTTTAGCATTTTTTTAAATACACTGCTGGCCACCCAAATTGCAACACCAAGAAAGACAAGAGATATCACAACAAAATTTATTTTGTAGATAACATGTCGACCAAGTATCAAATGATTAAATTTATAGACTTCTGTGAAGTGTGGTTCCTGCCAAAATCAGTAGCCAGAGTAGCCGCCATTGTTGGAGATCACCGCTGCCACACGCCTCGGCATTGATTCAAAGAGACTTTGGATGAGATATTGGGGTACAGCAGACCAAGCAGCTTCCACACGTTGCCAAAGTTGATCTGCTGTGACAGCTGGGGATGGAATCTGGTTCAATCGTAGAGCAACCATGGACCACATGTTTTCTATCGGCGAAAGATCCGGAGAGCGAGGCGGCCAGGGAAGCAATTCAATCTGGCGATTGACGAAGAACCGTTGGACAATGCGTGCCACGTGTGGTCGCGCATTATCCTGTTGAATATGGCTGTGGGCAAGCCCTGAAGGTAAGGAAGGACAACTGGCTCCAACACCTCGGAGATGTAGCGCTGGCTGTTTAAACTACTGGCAATGCGTACTAGAGGTGTGCGAGAGTGATATCCAATACCGCCCCATACCATAATACCCGGATCATTACCAGTGTGGCGGTGCATAACGCAGCTGTTCAGCATCCTCTCTTCACGGTGTCTCCAGACTCGAATGCGACCATCGTGGTGTTGCAGACAGAAGCGTGACTCGTCAGTAAAGACAATTTCCTTCCATTCTGCCATCCACATCCTTCTGTTATCGCACCATTGGCGGCGGAGACGTCTGTGGTTCTGCGTCAAGGGTAGACAAAGCAATGGACGTCTTGCGGACAGACCACTCTGCTGTAAACGGCGTCGAATGGTACGCGCAGACACTGGATGATGCGTTACAGACTGCATGTGCTGTGCTATGGTTCGTGATGTGACTGAGCGATCCGCCCCTACCATGCGCACAATTTGCCTGTCATCACGTGAAGTGGTGCGCTGAGGTGGATGCGATCGAACACGCCGGTCCGTCGTACCCTCCTGCATCCAACGATCACATATCCGCATTACAGTTGTTTGGTTTCGTCCAACACGACTACCGATTTCCCTGAAAGATAATCCACAATCTCGGTAGGCCACTATCCTTCCTCTGTCGAACTCGGATACTTGATCAAAAGATGATCGCTGTTTTCGACGAGGCATAATGGATCGCTTTTTTGAAAAAACCACAAGAAAAACACAGTTGCCGAACTTGAAATCGTCGAAATCTCCAAGCCTTAAATAGCGCTTTGAAGTGGCGCCACAGGCGCGCGTGATGTGCGTCTGCGCTGAAATTCTAATCATTTGCATATCTCACCTCCGCTAATGCATGTTGTAAATTTCATGTTATTTGCATGTTTCCTTCAGGGTGTTGCATTTACAGTGGCCAGCAGTGTAGTATAAATTTAAGCGATACCGTGATCTATCAAATAAAGCTGTTTTACTAAGAATGAGTTTTGGTATCCAGAAAGTTTTGTTTAATGTCTGGTAATCTAATCATTTTCATCAAGTTTTAGTTAATTTAACTTTTTTATGAATGTTTACAAAATGATGTAAAAATATTATTTTATACGTGTTACTATCCAATCTACCCCACTGCGTATAGGAGTCTAGTAAAGTCTATCATGCAGTGGGGTATCTTAAGTAGTAGAATAGTTTCAAGTAATAATCTCTTTTATGCAAGAGATATACAACTACCAACTGGTGTCTAGTCTTAAAATCATTATTTCATAGAAGGAAATTGGAGAGTCCTCTATTTCTGTTTTATTGAATTGTTCTTGTCAGTAATAATAGCACACTGTCATTCTAAAATGGACAGAGTACGCATTTTCTTGTACATCAACTGGAACTTTGCAACACTGATGGACAAAGTATGGGGACGTTTTTCCTTAATCCCAGATTGCGATACCTATTTGGATTCGGTCACAGGCAGTATTTTTAGAATTACATACGGCTGCCACAGATGACAAAGTTAAATTAGTCTGAGGTAACTCTGATCCTAATTTTGAAAGCCTATAAGTATCTTCAGGCCCGGTATACCCCACAGGGACTTGAATCCACTGCAGAACTTCTTTTCTGCCTGACGTTAACCTGGCCTGGTTTGACGCACGATAAATACGAGTATACAAAGTTAAGGACACTGCGAACTATATATTTGTGCTTTTGGTATATATAGTACAGTATGGAACTTCTTTACAAATGATACATAGAATTAATATGCATAACTGTGATAGAATAGACTAAGTTAACTAATTGTTTTGAAATTCCATGTAGTATTTTGAAGAAAACTGGGATATTTTTGAATACAGATACAACGAAATGGTAAATAATAAAGGCTTAACATAATATAATCCCTTGAGCTCTAGGGATTCGAATTAAAACCTAGATATTATGAAGTAATCAATTCCCATGGGGTTCGGTCTCGATGCCACAGTTGGAATGTGAGTGAATGCGGAAATTCTTTAAAAATTTCTTATTCCTTTCAGTAATTTATATGATGCCGTTTTAAAGAAAGGTACTTCGTGCGACGCAAGAGTCACGTCAGTAAATTGCAGAACACTGGAGTCTTCAGCAGTTCTAAATGCATCTGTAAAGATAGAATTTGAAATAATATTTAAAAGAACCAAAATCATTTTTTCTACCAAAATCTTCAATTTATAGCGATATTCTTGTGCTACGAGGAAAAAATTATATTTTTATTCGCTTTCATGAAGTTGTAAAGTAATCTGAAATACATTGTATCTGCATAAAATACATTATATCTGTAAAATATATACTCAGTTGCTGAAAACCAAGAATTCAATATCTTACTTGGTTTAACTACAAAAATTATTTATAAAACGTTAACACACTAAAGTTTAAAAAAAATAATTCTTTTAAATTTTCTCTGTTCAATGATAACCTTATTTCAAATACATTATTCCCCTGTACGTTTTTGTATCCCTCCAAAGGACAGGGTTTTCGAAATTTACCCAATGCAATCACACACACACACACACACACACACACACACACACACACACACACACACACACAAATATATATATATATATATATATATATATATATATATATATATATATATATATATATATATATATACCGGGTGGTTATAATTAAACTTCCCATATAAACGGCATTCTACAGCGCAAACGGGTGAAGGGAATGCAACGAAATTTCGCATATGGGCTATACACATGATGCGCTCGCGAATTTTCGAAAAAAAAAATTAGTTCCAAAATGTCCACCAGAGGGCGCTTTTTCGGGAAAAAAATGAAATTGGACACAATAAACGACCAAAACGGAATACAGAAAGAATATTAACATTTATTGACTAGTTTCTGATCACTTTGTCATGGAACCACATTAAGTAAAGGTAAGGGAGAAACAAAAAGAGTTCAGTTTGCAGAAACAAGAATAGATTAGGACGAAATTGCACAAGAGGAGCAGTTGTTAATCGTGTCCAGGACGATGTAGGGAAAGCTGCTCCACGTGACCTCCTTCATTCACCTGCAAAATTTCAAGTCGGTTGAACAGCAGATCGTAACTGATCAGTTGTGAGGCTTCGTACATAAAGCGTCACAACTGACGTTTCTCCCTTACCTTTACCTACCTTATAAATATATATATATATATATATACACTGTTGAAATAAATTAAGAGAATTTGCATATTTTATCGAATTTCATGAAAAGAACTGAAACGAATGTAAAACCACTGCATCTAGACGAAAATGGAAATCTTGTACGTCAAATAGTAAGCGTACACGTGTGTGTAGACAGAGCCAGTATAGAAACAGGCTTTATAAGCGCGCGTAAGTTCAGTCGCATTTCGTTCGCTAACACACCTCGGCAAATTTCTTGGTGTTATTTTGCAACAATCGGTTAATTTCAAATTGTAACTGTAAAAATGAGTTACTACCAACGTTTAGATGATGGAATGAAGTGTGGGAATTGCGAGGAGGCTAGAATCAGGCCAATCTGAAGTCCAAATTTGTATTGAGTTACAATTTAACGCCCGTGTGTAACCTATTTAACGCCCTGTGTAACGCGTCGTATGTAACTTATGGAAACAGTTCCAGGATACCGGATCCATCGAGAGAAAGCCTGAACAAGGTCGTTCAAGAGCCAGAGAAGATCGTCATTTATCGATTATAGCGAGGCGTAACAGGAGAGCTACAGCTTTTCAGCTCTCTCGTGACTTGTATGCAGCTACAGGAACCCGTGTATCAAAGGTGACTGTTTCCAAAAGACTCCATGAGAGAGGGTTGTTTGCAAGAAGACCTGCTGATTCCGTCCCGCTCACTTCTACGAACAGGAGAATCCGTTTATCATGGTGCAGAGAGCATAGAGATTGGGGTATGGATCAATGAGTGACCGTTCTCTTCATTGATGAGTCCCGGTTAAGCCTAAACCCCGATTCTAGCCGTACGTTCATATGGAGAGAACCAGGGACTCGCTACCTACCCTCCAATGTCCGCTAAATAGACCATTATGGCGGAGGAGGTTTAAGGGTCTAGTCAGGCATCATGTTGGATGGCCGCACACCCCTCCATGTCTTTGAAAGAGACACTGTGACTGGTGTGTGGTATAAGGATGAGGTCTTTGAGCCCTGTGTTGTCCTTTTCAGGGGTGCAGTTGGCCCCGAGTTCATTTTAATGGAAAATAACGCGAGGCCACATAGAGCACTTCTGGTTGACGAATTTCTAGAGAATGAGGATATTTGCCGGATGGATTGGCCAGACAGATCTCCAGACCTTAACCCTATAGAGCATGTCTAAGACGCTCTGGGGAGGGCAATTGTAACTCGAACCCCCACCGAGATCCATCCAGGGAATGAAAAACAGTGTTGCTGAACGAGTGGGACTAATGGCCACAGGAAATGATAAACTGCCTTATTTCAAGTATAAAATCACGCTGCGAGACCTGTATATCTGTAAGAGGGGACGATACCTCCTATTAACCCATCTATTAAACCATTTTTTTTTAATTCTGCAACCGCTGTTCCATACCTTCCGACTCCAACGAGTGTTACGTACTATCAAGCGTGTGTATTACAATTATTGAATGGTTATTTGATTTGTATTGTATCAATGTATGTACATATCAAATGTCATTAAAATCGGTACAGTAGTTCTAGAGATAATCGACGAAGTCTGCAAATTCTCTTAATTTCTTACACCAGTGTATATATACCGGGTGGTTATAATTAAACTTCCCCTATAAACGGCATCCTACAGCGCAAACGGGTGAACGGAATGCAACGAAATTTTGTATATGGACCACGTTCGCAGGATCTAACTCCATGCGATTTCTGGTTATGGGGCTATTTAAAAAGTCTTGTGTATCGTGGAGGTGGTGCGACGTTGAATGACTTAAAGAACTCCATAACGCTTCATGTGCGAAGCCTCACAACTGATGAGTTACGATCTGCCGTTGAACACAGTATCCATCGACTTGAAATTTTGCAGGTGAATGAAAGTGGTCACGTGGAGCAGCTTTTCCTACAACGTCCTGGGCACGATTGACAACTGCTCCTCTTGTGCAATTTCGTCCTAATCTGTTCTTGTTTCTGCAAACTCAACTGTTTTTGTTTCTCCCTTAACTTTACTTAATGTGGTTCGATGACAAGGTGATCAGAAACTAGTCAATAAATGTCAATATTGTTTCTGTATTCCGTTTTGGTCGTTTATTGTGTTAAATTTCATGTTTTTCCCGAAAAGACGCCCTCTGGTGGACATTTTGGAACTATTTGATTTTTTTCAAAATTGCGTGAGCGCCTCTCGTGCCTCTATAGCCCATATACAAAATTTCGTTGCATTCCGTTCACCCGTTTGCGCTGTAGGATGCCGTTTATAGGGGAAGTTTAATTATAACCACCCGGTATATATATATATATATATATATATATATATATATATATATATATATATATATATATATATATATTTATATATATATATATATATATATATATATATATATATATATATATATATATATATATATATATATATATAACATTAACTCGCGTCTGTGGTCGATCGAATGAAGTTATTTTTAGAGCAAGCACGGTCTTGCGAGGAGTGAAGCTGTTCCGTAATTTCAGAGATGGAGAGGATTCTAGAATATTTCATAGACATCACAGGGCATGCACGAAAGCTTTGCACCTAAGTTTTACAAAGGGTTTAGCAGAGCGCGGGATAGAATCGAATGCTGACGGCCGTGTATTCGTCACGTCTCCAAAAAGGAAATGGCAAAAGATGGACTGTTTTGAAGCTTTTTTTAGCATGAAGAGGAATAAATACAATGATTCAAGATGAACTGATTCTATGTTTTATTATCCTTCCACTAATAAAGGGATAATAAACTCTGTTTTATTATCCTTCCACCTCGACACTAATATCTTAAGAATGATGACTGCACTTTCAAGAAAAGGTGAGAACAGGCAAACCACACGCCTGTCATATTTATTTATATATATATATATATATATATATATATATATATATATATATATATATATAAATATATATATATTAAGAGAGAGAGAGAGAGAGAGAGAGACGAAAGACAAAAAATATTAACGATAAACACAATTAGTTGTAGTGAAAAATTATTCCCATTTTTCTTATCTTAGTTCATTCTTCTGTGAATATTCCCCGTGGGTGCGTGAGTAAGATTTTTTTTTCAAATTTGTTCATTGGTCCATGTATTTTTACGAACTACGTTAGTGATAAATTTGTTCATACTTGGGTTTTCTTTCAGTTTGCCATATAAAACACAGAATTAAAGTCAGCTATTTTCTTCCTTACACGTACTTTTCCATTGATTTATTTCTTGGCAAAGTTCATAATCGTGTTTGTAGCTTTGCAAAAGAAAAGAGGTTAAAGAGAAAATTATGTCTTAGTTTCGGATCGACAAACTCTTGATATGCGTTAATTAATAAGTCACCTTTATTAAGGATAGAAGATAAGATTAAAGATATATTTAATAATATGATTATAATTTGCAGTTCATTGATACCATTAATAAAATCAATGTTCATGCGGTTTTACAAAGATAATCGGTTACATTTTCATTTGTAATAAACAAAAAGCAAAAGAAAATTCATAATTTGACATTTAGAGATAGCTGTTCTGCAAATATGCCATTATAACTCTTATATGTTATTTTTCCGAAATAAGTTCTAGAATCGAACGAAAACGATTTATCATACAAAGACGTTTATTGAATAAATGAATAATTGATATATTTTATTAATATAATCTGTTAATTAAATTCGTACATTTCAAGCTAAGTTGTATTTACGAAAAATTTATTGTGTAATTAAAGTATTCAGTATCAAAATAAAATTCAAATATAACTCATATATATATATATATATATATATATATATATATATATATATATATATATATACATACATACATACACACACACACACATATATATATATATATATATATATATATATATATATATGTGTGTGTGTGTGTGTGTGTGTGTGTGTGTGTGTGTGTTTGTTTATTTTCAGCCCTTAATTGTAATTTTTCTATAAGTGTCTTTTAAGTGTAAATTTCTTTATAATAACAAAACTCTCATGCGCAAGTAATTGCGTTACATGGTGAAATCTTGTAAATTCTAATGATATGTTTGTAAACTATTAGTCTTATTTTCATCTGGATTTTGCATTTTAAAGCAACATTTATAAGTTTAACTAAATAACTACCTATTTATTTGACGTATTAACAGAATATGTGTATTTACGTAAAAATGTTTAACAAAATATGTAAGAAAAAATTATTCTTAACATATAAATAAATATCTGGCTCCATACATTTATAAGATGGACTCTAATTTATGGATATTTACTACAAAATATTTTCGACAAAGTTATTTCCAGTGTTATAATAAAAATAAATAAAATTGCTTGATTAATGGGAATATTTTCAAAATTAAATATTAAACTTGTAAACGAAAAAATACTTTTCCCCTTAATATGAAAGTACTCAAAACATTTTAATGAAATGACTCGAACTGAAGCCATAAGGCTGTCTGAATTTCTGCAAATTATTTAGTTTTGAGTAAAAACTTTCATGTCTTATAGAAAGGTTTTCCAATACTTATCCCAAGTCTTAGGAGTTCTACCTTTTTAACAGACAGAACACCTGTTTCGTCCCCAGTTTCAAAACTATATGGTGTTTAGATAAATAAACTGATATCCAATAGGAAACTTGTGATATTTTCATCTTTTGCGATAAAGTTAGTTAGAGTTTATATATCTGACATACATTTTTTAATCGTCAACTTATGTGAATCAATTATAGTTTCAGAAAGTAAGTAGAAAAGTTACTTAGGAAATTACATCGTAATACATTACACCAGTAATTGTCGAAATATTGTTATTGATAAAATTTAGGTGATAATTGATAATTAAACACATTAGTTTCCTTCAATAAAATAATTTCTCGTTTCATTGCGTCTTATATAAGGAGGCATACTTACGCATACTTATGTAAACTGGATAATGCCAATCTTATTTATTTTAATTTTATTTATTATTACTAAATTGAATTGATGTACTCGGCGCCACCGAAATATATATCGATCACTGTCAGGGGAATCCATCCAATTTATTAACTCGATTTCAGTAAAACATTATATAGATTATTCATCAATATTATTTATTTATATAAATTAGGACTTTTTTCCAGAATAGCACTGTGTATCAAGAACTAAAGAAATTTTGTTAACTAAATTGCAGTAGAACTATAAATAACTATACAGTAGACCTATATTTCACAAATAGTTTTGACTTGATTTATAGGATAATTCTTGGCTGACAATTATGTCCAATTTCATTGTATAAGAACATTCACATACTCTTATTATCTGAGTAAAAATGTTCAAGGAAATAACTAGTTCGCTATAAATCGTTTCGCTAGAAATTACAGTAAACGAATAGATGATCTTCAAATCATTCTTTACAGGGTCAGATAGTGGCTGTAGCATGCATAAAGGTATATCAAATTTCATCCAATTTACACGGACATTTACTGCATATCACTACAATTATTATATGATTTCTCTGTCCCAAACCATTGCAGAATGCAAACAGTTGGCAGCAATAAATATTTAACAGTTGATAAATTCGAGTGAGTGCTACAGGATTTCTGAGAAAACTGTTTCCTTTAAATAAACACGAAACCCTTAATTTATGATCAAAGTAAATTAAGAAAACTAGAAATTGTTAAAAAAATAAAACTAGAAAAATAAGTACTGCAGGTTTGTTTGTTAAACATTCAGCCATGTGAAAAAAATGGCCTTACAGAAATAATTTCCATAGCATACGATAAAATCTCAATGAAGTCTGGTATAAAGAGGGCTAACAATAAATTTTACTACCGTTAGAAACGAAATTTGCTGATCGTTTCCCCAGGTTCATTTGTTAAATATTCACCATGTAAGAAAAGAGGCCTACAGAATTTTCTTCACCCATGATGAAATCTGAATTCCTTGCAATCTGGTATAAAAATGGTTAACAGTAAATTTCATTCTCGTTAGATATGAAAATTACTGCTTGTTACTGAGGTCCTCGTTTTAAATATTCGCCTTGAAGAAAAAGAGCCCTACCGAATTTTTGTCCCCCATGATGCAATCTAAATTATTTGCAGACCGGTATAAAAACGGTTAACAGTAAATTTCATTCTCATTAGATATGAAATTTATTGATCATTTATTCACGTTCGTTCGTTAAATGTTCCCCATGCAAAAAAGGGTCCTTGAGAATTTCTTTCACCCATGATGTAATTTAAATTATATGTAGTCTGGTTTAAAAACGGCTAACAGTAAATTTCGTTCTCATGAAATTCTGAAACATATTTTACTCAGACTCTTAAATAATACTCCCTTAAATAAATTAGTTTCAAAACCACTAGTTAAAAATATCATTTCTAAAACGAATGCATGGAGATTTGAATTCAACACAAATAGTTACTCAGAGAAAAATCTATATACTATTTAATCGTAATGCTTCTTTTCGTCTCGACGTAAAATTAACACATATGAAGTGTCAAATACTTCATGCAGTGAAGATCACGCTTCAGCTGTTTGCAGATTATTTAACAGCCTTCTGAATCCTCGTCGACGTTTATTAAAGCTGTATTTGCGTTCCGCTTACTGTTTTTAGTAAATTATTATCAGAGGGTGAATTTGTTACGTTTATATTTCATCTTCTTCTTAAAAGTGTATAAATAATCCATTCCAAACCCCACAGCATTAATGAAGTGGCATTATTACCGTTCTAACCACAGCCCATACCATTGGACTAGTATTTCATATGAAAAGGACTAAAATTCCATTCGGTTAAAATATTTCTAGAGATTAAACAAAATTCTTTTCGACAAAGTTACGGAACTTGATTTTTCTTTTTATTGACTCTATACAGATTTTAGTCACTGAGAAAACGCTAGCATTTATATATGATACCGTATACACTCTATGGTAATAGAAGTTATGCTTTTTAAAAACCAAGTTCATTGGAAATCAAACATCGGGCTTTACAATTTATTTGTTATTCTAAAGAATGTTATCTCATCCATAGAAAATATTCCAATGACTCCAGGCAAATGAATGGTAGGACGTTGGGCCTCGGACGCAGGATGTTCAGTTCGAACCCGACAAGCGTCATTGAATATCTTCGTTTCTACACCCAATAGGCATTGTGGTGTCGCCGTGGTATCGGGCGAATCGAAATTTTTTCACTGAATCGCACATTTGCGAATGCTAATTTTCGCTGAAGAAGAAGCAACTTGTTAACCATTTCTGCGAATGCCTCATTTTGCTATATAAAAGTGAATACTGGTTCAGTAAAGCAGTCTTTCGTCTAGTTACTTTTTCCTGCAGGAAATCCTTTAGTTTTCCCTTTCCGAGTTGCGGAAGCTGTATTATGTTTTTTTTTGTTTAGTTTACAGTTTTTTGAGGATTAAACTGCTGAAAGTTTAAGCTTGCATTTATGAAGGGCATTATTTCTGAACAGGTAGCGGCATGATGGCTTTATACTTCAGCTAACTATCGCCCCCCCCCCATATACTGGTAACCGCTGAGACTACAGCACGTTAAATCCGTAAGCCAAAAAGCCCTTCCATGTTGTCTGAGGGATATGGAACCTACGAGTTCTCCAGATGTCGGTCCTGGGCTCGATATATCAAAACTTAGAACCTAAGTATCAAATCTAACTAACTCGGATTCGGACCCTTGTGGTGCAATTGTAAACCGGAGAAGCATTCCTCTCTGCTCGTGACCATCTATGGAATTGGTCTAGCCCGTACCGTCCACGTGAGAATAAGTCACGAAAAATTTCTTATTATCAGGTTTATAAGTAACACATTATGTAGTCTATTTAATATGGAATTAACACTTGAAAATATCATTGGGTTTATTTATCTCAAATTCTGTAGGCAAAATTTCAAGGTAGCTACTATATTTGAAATCAGTTAACTGCAAACTCGATAAATTGACACCCGCGATATATGTTCCAGAGATAATAAAAAGTAGTGAGTAAATAAGGTTTTGAAACCAAATTTAAACCTTTAAATTCAAAAATACAAATCATTAAGAATGCATTAAAGAATTTTCTGAACTTTAAGCATACCATTTATATATAAAACAACTTGTTTTCCTCAGATCCTATTCCTCTTCATACATATAAACAGAGTGTAACGTCATGGAGTAAAAACTTAAAAAATTAATAGCAACTCCCGAAGACTACATATGATTAATTGGTCATGTTCTATATAGCAGGATCTCTAAGCTAAAATATTTAAACGTTAACAACTTCTGTCCCAAAAAATTCTTAATTTTGCCAGTGGACAACATTTTATCTCGAATCAATTGTCACTGAATTCTGATGATCTAGAGACAAACAGTGTCAGTTACATATACATGGTGTAATATTACAATGCTAATGTTGACAGGATATTCTTGGAATTTCATATGGGGTTTCACGATGTCTGTTTAATATTAATGCCATATAACGGAATGAAATGCTGATTATTCGGGTCAGAGTATCCCTGTACACAACAAACCCTTCACTGTGACACAATATTGATCGCAATAACTCTACGATAAATAATAATTCCTTGCTGACAGAAGTTTGAAAAATTTATGTACATGATAATTCAAGATATTTTTTACCTAGATGCATTATGAAATATATATTTCACTCTAATATAACTGTTTTCTGTCGTTTAAATGAACCTTCATTTCTAGTAATCATTACCTTGGTGATTGAGAATTAAGTACTTGAATTGTTTACAATATCTATATATATCTATATCTATATATATATATATATATATATATATATATATATATATATATATATATATATATATATATATATATATATATATATATATATATATATCTATATATATATATCTATATATATATATATATATATATATATATATATATATATATATATATATACATACATATATATATATATATATATATATATATATATATATATATATATATATATATATATATATATATATATATATATATATATATGTATATATATATATATATATATATATATATATATATATATATATATATATATATATATATATATATAAATAAATAATCCAACAAAGAAAGATAAAAATAATACGAATATAGACAAAAAACAAACAGAAATCAAGCATTCTGGGCATCCACGCACCAACCGCAAGACTGTATAAGTGCCGGAACTGAACCATAAAACAACATAGAGACAACCGACAGGTCTCATCATAAGGGAGCCTAACCAAATCAGTTACCTCAAGGGGAACTTTCTGAATAGGATGCAGGTAAGCCCAAAAGACATCCCAAGGCCCCGAATCCCCCAAGGAAGCAATTGCTTCCTTGGGTATATATATATATATATATATATATATATATATATATATATAATTATAACAAAAGGTCTAGACAGGATATACGATAATACCTGTTGTCAGGAAGAATAACAGAAAAACCTCCCTGAAAAGAGGTATTAATTTTCTCAACGCAATAACCACTTTTGATTTCTCAAAAGTAATATATATATATATATATATATATATATATATATATATATATATATATATATATAATATATATATATATACATTTATTTGACGTAAGAATTGCTGGCAATTCGGATGATTGTTGAAAACTAATGTGATTTTTGTGAACAAAAATCGAATTTCATTCTTCTGAAGTCACGAGAAAGATGGTTTAATAATTTTCAAATTTGATTCAATGGAAAATTCTTCAGAATTCGAATTGTAAGGCATGATGACTGAGTTTGAAATTCATTTTTTCTTTCTATTTTTCAGTATTATAAAAAAATTGCATTGTTATGTAATAATAAAATATTTTTGGGCTAACAATTAGATTAAATATTGATAAAACTGTATATAAGATGTTTTTTTAATTTCATTTAATTTTTAAAAAAAATCAGATAAAATCGTAATTTTCATTTAGGTATCAAAAATCAAGTTACGTACTAAATAATCCCTTTTTTACACGATTCACAGTGTATATACAGTAGATTAGAATAAATTAATGATTAAAGGAGCTTTTCAGATATAATTCATTTTATTTAATCCTATAGTTCATCTTCAACGAGTCGAATATTTTTTTCGAATCTTTGCAAACAGAAATATAAACAATTTTTTCTATCAATATTTGGAATGTTGAATAATTTATCGAACAATTTAAGTAGCCTAAATTATTGATTTTAGCAGACCTAAGAAAATAATTTCAAGTCATGATAAAAATCATTCATAAAATGTAGAAGATACATATTTTTGAGAAACTTGTTTACACTTAATATGTAGAAAAATAGATTTCCTTTAACACAAATTCCCACTTACATCTAAGAATAACATAGCATCGGTTTGGACGGATTTCTATTTACATTATATTAACTTATCTAGATGAATGTCAATAGCCACCATATGTGTATATGACCATAATAAAAAATTGCAATGGGACTTTTTAGAATTGTATTTGTACAAGAACCACATACTCTATGAACATATTAAAACACTTCCCCTTGAACTTTGTAATTTAAAAACCTATTTGTTTTTGAGTAATGAACATACGCTGAAATGCTGAAAGGTTAGGCATACCTTCTTGAAAACGTGTAGCTCTTCCTGGAGGACGAATTATAGCAGCTACTCAACGTGGCGAAGAGTCCTCGAGGTTTTTCAGTCATTGCGAGGGTATTTCAATCCAAGCACGTTCAGTTTATCTCCATATTAGAGCTGCATTATTAAAGGATTAGGCCAGGCATTTATTTACGCTGGATTGTGTCCCATAAATGCTGTATCGAACATTAATCTGGTGACTCAGGTGGTCAAAGGAGTAGCAGAAACTTTGTCGAATGTTCCTCGAGACATTTCTTTGACACGAGCATCCGCTTGCCCCGCATCTTGCTGCCGCGATCCGTCCCATGGTTTCATGCTGTCGTCACACACAGGACCATAAGCTCAAAAGACCTGAAAATGAAATTAGACAGACTCGGCAACAACAACAGGAATTCTTCATTGTCAAATTTTGGTGTCAAATTTCGGGTGACCTATGCTTATGTGTTAATACTGGTACCCTATTTGGTCTACAGATACCAAACCACAAGGAAAGCAGTGTACATTGCATAGTTTGCTGTCTGAAAAGCTCCGTAGCACTCATTTTCGATGTATTCGATGCGATTCGGATCACAGTTCCTCTTCGTTGCGTCGTTACCAATGTGATTAACCGCCAGTAGTTCTGTTCTTGCATCAGCCATGATTGTCCCTACTGAGGACGTGCAGCTGATATTTCCACGGCATTGAAGTATTCCTGATATACCCGTGACACTACTGCACGAAAAAGTCCAAGACCATTAATAAGATAGAGTGACCCAATTTATTTACTCCAGAGATCGGTCCACGATCAAATGGTGCTAGATATTTTCAAGAATCCCAGTTATTCGAATAAATCACACACAAATGATCTCGCCTTAGGTGTCACATGTATGTCTACTGGGTCATATTGTTTCTGTTGTGACGTTTTGACTTATGCCATATTGGCTTAAACCCCCCCCCCAACCTGGCAAAAGCATGCTAGACCAGTGGTCGGCAAACCGTGGCTCGCGAACCACATGCGGTTCTTTGGGCCCTTGAGTGTGGTTCTTTCACAAAATACCACGTGCGCGCGCACACGTACAGTGCGGTTGAAACTTCGTGATAACTGGTTTTCTTATTTCTATTTTTACATACTTAGTTGGTGTTTATGTGCCTGTATCTTTAGGCGAGTGCTCTGAAGCGACTTAATGAGAAAACATTTCCAGAAAGATTAAATGTCAACGCTTATCGTCAAGTCGTACCTTTGCATCGTGTTCTACAATGTATTACTTCCGAGAGCGTGTCCCCGCAGGAAAGACTAGACTAGTCAAAATGGCTTCGAATATAACCAACCAGCAAGACGAAGATCTTAAATCGGTTTCAGCTTTATCAATAGCATTGACGAGTCTTGTGCCATAAATGATACAGCGCAAGTTTCACTTTTTGTACGATTTATTTCATCTATAGATCCTAAAGAAGAACATTTAGGAGTATTGATACTCAGAGGTCAAACACGTGGAGAGGATATAGCAAAAGTTGTATTTGAGTGCATTGAAAAACATCATAATCAACTCGATAAAATTGTCTAAATTTCAACAGACGGGGCGAAAAGTATCACCGGCGTAAGAAACGGGTTTGTTGCTTTTTCTGAAAGAAAAATCTCGTGATACTTACACTGAGTCCTTTAGTCTTGTATCATTCATCAAGAAGCGCTTTGTGCTCAGACATTTCCAGAAGAAATTTGCAAAGTTATGGAACTGGTGATTAAGATTATCGACTCCATTATAGCTAAAGCTCTTAATCATCGCCAATTTAATCGCTAATTAAAGAATTTTTAGTTGAAATGGAGAGTGAGTACGCAGATCTTCTACTGCATAACAAGGTATATTGGTTATCAAGAGGAAACGTTTTGAAACGTTTCGCTTCCTCAAAAACAGAAATTAAAGCATTTCTTCTTGAGAATGGTGTTCACTATTCAGAACTAACGACGGATCAGTGGATCCAAAAATTTTATTTCTTGGTACACGTTACGTCTCATCTAAATCAGCTTAATTGTAAATTGCAGGGGAAAGGAAACACAATTTTTTCGAAGTTAGAAGAAGTTATTTCATTCGGAAACAAATTATCTCTTTTGCAAAAGATTTTGATAGAGAAACTTAGATTTCACTTTCCAACCCTGTTTAAACATCGCCAAGTAATAATTCTGATATTGACATTTGCTATTTCAAAACAACACTTTAAAATATGACAGAATCTTTTCTCAACAGGTTTCAGGAAGTCAGAAATAGCAAAGCGACGTTAGCTTTTGCTAAAAAACCTCTTAATACTATTGTAACAGAATCAAATTTTTCTCCCTTTAATATTGACACTGACAACTTTGAAATGCAATTGCTGGATTTAAAAAGCAAAGACTTGTGGAGCTCGAAATTTGAATGTCTTTGTGCTGATATAGAAATATTGGAGAAAAAACAAATGTGAACTAAGTTCAAAGCACAAGTGGTCTCCTTTGAAAGACCTGGAGAAGGAAGATATGTTGATTTTTAACACCTGGAGTAGTATTCCTGACTCATATAATCAGCTGAAAAAACTAGCGTTTGCTGTGCTTTCCTTATTTGGGTCTAGATATTCATACGAATAACTACCATTCATACCATTTTCAAGCATGGACCTTATCAAGAGTAAATTGAGAAGTCGTCTTATTGATGAGAACCTGGAATCGTGCCTAAAATTAAAAACAACATACACACCCGACTTACCCAAACTTTGCAAGGAGATGCGAGGCCACTGTTCATATTAGTGTCTGTCTGTCATTGTCATGATTTAATTTTTTGGATACCGTACAATTTAATTTTATCAATACATAATATGGATATAAAGTATGATATCAAGTGTTATTCAACACACCTATAGTTTAAATAAGACTTAAAACTTTAAGCCAAGTGTATTAAGTTAATATTAGGGAGCGCTTTGGAGTGAAATAAGTTAATGTGCCGAGGATTGAGAAAGGTATGTTGAGATGGTTTGGACATATAGAGAGGATGAGCGAAAGTAGATAGACGAAATAAGTATACGAGTGTGGATGGGACAGATGGAAGGGGTCGACCTCAGCATACGTACCTCAATCAGATTGAGGACGTTTTTAGCAAATGCCAGTTTAGGAGTATTAAGTTGGCCTTTGCCTAATTAAGTTAATAACAATGCACATGCCTATATAGTTTAAAAAGTTTGGCTCTCAAAAGAAATTTCAATCGTTGTACTGTTGATATTTGGCTCTGGTAACTAAATAGTTTGCCGACCACTGTGCTAGACCAAGTCTCGACTGCTGGTAGGGGGATGCGGCTTCGGTTTACAATGCCACCACAAGGGTCAGATTCCGACTTTAGCCAGTTGCCACGTCAATTTTGATCGAGTACCCATAGGGGAGACATTTGGAGGGATTGTACTTTCTACCACCCACTGACCTTATAGAAGGGCTCTCTGGTCTACGTATTTAACTTGTTGACATAGACAGGAATGCATTTAGTGGCACTAGTCGGGATTCGAACGGAGCCCCTTTCGAAGCCCAACGCGTTACCCCTAAACTCCCTCGGGCCCAACCATTTCTACACCGAGTAGAAAGAAAACAAATTAAATATGCTTCTGTCTCTAATTTTTAGCACTTCATTTTATCTATACAGTGAACACAATGGATAAGATGAATGAATACCTATGAATATAGACTACCATGTAAAACTTGAAATGGAATTTTAAAAAATCTATTTCTACTAGAAAAACTCATCCTATGAATATAAAAAGCCAACATAATCATTTTCAGAAAATGAAAAGCAATGCAATTAACTTCATATTTTTCTAACATTTAGTTCTCAAAAAATGATTTCTTTCAAAATCTATTTGTCAGGATAGATTAAATATCTATTTAAACTAGAACAAGGAGCATCCTATGACACGTTGAACTTTGTAACAGATTGATTATCTCATCAAATATGTTAGGATTTTTGAAGTCTATGAATATAGAAATATTTAACTGAACTTTATAAACTGATTTATCCCCTCATCTAGAATGCTAGAAGTTTAAATTCTATGAATATAAAAGAGTTAAATGATTGATTTAAAAATCTCCTACATTGAATATATAATAAGATAATGGTTTCCTTTTCGACAATCGAAATAGGTTAAGAAATTGGCTTTTTAATTTCGTTCATATATTGAAAATGATTATTTTTGGGGAAAAATTTCGTTTCTTATGTACATAGATATTTTTCATACCAGCCAGTTTAGTTTACTGATACCATTTTATACCTGGTATAATTCAAAATACTCAGTATATTGTCATATTAAAAACTTTCAACGGATTTTTTAGAAATCCATTGGAACAACTTATCTTGAGTGCTAGAATTCTAATTCTTTGAAAACCAAAATTTCAGCAAAAGATTCCTATAAAATCGTCCATTGAAACTTTCAAATTGAATAGAGCAATTTACCCAGAATCCTGAGAGTAAAACTACTGCCCACAATATGATTTTTTGTTCATGAAAAGAAAAGAAAACTCAAAAAGGCTCTTTTGTACGGAGCGTAACTGATCATAATTTTTAAAAAAAATTATATAAGGATATAGATATCTGTCAGTTGACTGTCCAATTTTAAAATATATTTGTACTAGAAAAAAATTATCAGGATTTCTATGAATATAAAAGCGTAATTGAATTGATAGATGTACTGCTTTCAACACTATTCCATCGGTACTTTTTTATTATGATGATAGGATAAGTTGTACTACATATTACAAATAGAATCGGAAAAAAAATCCATTTGAAATTTTTATTGTGATCATATACTGCTATAGTGATTTTCTATGGTCGTCTGGATAAGGAATTCAAGAAGAGATAGATTTTGACGTAAAAATGGTGTTTCTCTCCGAATTTTGATCCGAAATTAGTTATGTTAGATCTGCTAAAATCTATAACTTTCAATGTTTCGATAAATTTGTTCGACAACATGGCAATAAAATAAAGGATAAAGAATTTATTTGGTTTTTCAAAATATCCCGTTTTCCATTTATTAATTTGATAGGCTGTACGTGTAACGTTATTAAGAAATATATTAGCATTTATTTTGTTACCTTTATACATTTTTCATTGAAAACTCTTTTCTGCTTTCTTTAGAGTGACTATTTATTCATTTAAACATCTCATAACGTAAGGCTTTAATTTCATGCAGCTATTCTAGAACAAATATCTTTTGACTTAAAAATGGTGTTTCCATCCAAAGTATGTACCGAAAATAGTTATGTTAGTTCAGCTAAAATCTGTAATTTTGGTGGCTGAACGTGAAAAGTATATTTTGATCATTTCACATTTGATGAAAAATTGTTTATAATTCTACATTGAATGGTTCGATAAATTTATTTGACAAGTTGGAGATAAAATATAGGAATAAAAATATTATTTTGTTCTCATGAAATCATGGTTTCCATTTTTTGAGGGTCTGTATGTGTTACGTTACTGAGAAAATATTAGAATTTAGTTTACTGTTTTTATACATTTTTCATTAAAAAATGTTTTCTGCGTACTTGTAAGTGACCATTTTTTCATTTAAACATGTCCTTTCGCAGGTCTTTAATTTCTTGTAATATAGCATAAGTTCAGTGGAAAGCTGTTCATAAAGTGTAGAAATGCAATACATAGATTTAGGGAAGAAAACAAATGACCCAATTAGGGCACATGTGTCCTAAGCATGATCCTAAGGACCTGCAATTATTTTAACATCTGTACGTGATGTTACTGAACACGAATTTATTTTTCTATATATGACCAAAAATGCTACAGAATTATTTTTATTTTTTCTAAAATTTTACTATCAATATTAGCGACTACTTAACGTTACTGTTAAATATATTAATATTTGTTTTGCAGAATTAATGCTTCCTTCATTCCAGATTCGTAACTATTTACTCATTAAAACACCTCCCAGCATAATGCTTTACTTTTATGCAAGTGTAAATGACAAGAAAAGCTGCTCACAAAGTGTAAAAATGCAATATATACGTTAAGGGAGAAAATAAATGACCTAATCAGTGGCTATGTGACCTGAGCATGATCCTGCCGACCTGCAATTACTTTAGCATCTGTTTTCGTAGTTACTGAACCCGTATTTTCTTCTTTCTGTATCTGAGATAGAACGATACGATATTATATTACATTCATTTCCATTTACTCGTAATTTCAGTCATTAGTTCTTTATCTTAAAAGGCAACGTAAAACTTAAAATGCTTGAGGGATCTGCAAAAATTGTCTTTGAAGGAAAGTCATCGAAGACGCACTTCTTAGGCAATCCATTTGGAAGAACAAAGTGTTTGAGGTTGGATCCCCGAATCGATAAAATGTCATGTCAAGTAGGAAATAAACCTGTCAGAAACAGTAGGGCTTTTTGATGCTGTCATTCCACATCTATTTCCATAACTACACAGCTTCAATTATTGACAAATTTCTTTTAATCATTAAAGATTATATAAGTTTGTGAGATTTATAGATTTAGTGGACTGTAAATGATTTTAAAAGATTTATTTTGACTTAAAACAAAATAATTACAATACTTGCACATTTAATAGAATACACTTGCGATTAATAGAATATAAGGAATGGATAAATGCTGGGAAAATGAAAACCTAAATAGCTTAAAGAATTGAATCATGAATTGACTTACATAAAGGAATAGCTTCCCAGACGCCCTCCAAACCTTTCACTTAACGTAAATTACATCAAAAGAGAATAAGCAAGCAGAAGCCCTGCTCACATCACGTACATAAGAATGTTTTGTCAACAACAACAGTTCATGTTTTCACACATCGTTTTCAAAAAAGAAATTAGTGGATCAGTGCTGCCATCTATGAACGCGGGTTGCTACTACAGGACGGAACATCCTCCGGGGCGGGCAGTAGCACAGTGACTTTAGAAATTGGCCTCTTGACATCTCCAGAAGCAGTTTTGATGGAAACAACTCTTACACAGCCATCTGCTCCTGGGAAACACTGAATCACACGTCCAAGAAGCCACCTTAAAGGAGGAAGTTGTGGCTCATGGATTGCCACCAGATCTCCAATCTGAAGATTCTGACGTTGGAGGCTCCAAGCTTTTGGTCTTTGCTGGAGTTGATTTAAGTAATCCCGAGACCATCGGTCCCAGAATTCAATTCGCATTTTTTGTAAAAGTTTCCATCTGTCACTTAAACTGATGGTACAATTTGAAGTTTCAGGAATGTCCAGCAAAGAGCTGCCGATTATGAAATGCCCTGGTGTAAGAGCACTTAACTCCGAAGGGTCAGAAGACATAGGCACTAATGGTCGAGAGTTCAAACACGACTCAATTTGACAAAGAAAGGTTGACAGTTCTTCGAAATTGAGAACTGCAGATTTACTGGCTTTCACTAGTAAGTGTTTAGCGCTTTTCACGGCTGATTCCCAGATGCCTCCGAAGTTTGGTGAATATGGTGGGATAAAATTCCAATTTATCTCATGAAAGGATGAAAAATGCATTACTTCTTCGGATTTCAATTTGCAGAACAAAGTTTTCAGCTCATTGGAAAGTCCAACAAAGTTCTTTCCGTTGTCGGAATAAATATCCGAGGGTAAGCCTCTACGGCTGATGAAACGTTTCAAGCACGCGAGTAGAGCTTGAGTTGAAAGATCGGATACAGCCTCTACGTGCACAGCTTTAGTACACATGCAGATGATAACACATATGTATGATTTCAGTTTGGTTTTACTTCTGGTGAGATTTGGTTTGGTTGTGACTGGTCCACAAAAATCAATTCCTATTTTCTGAAAGCAACGTGATGGATTAATTCTTTCAGATGGTAAATCGGCCATAATCTGCTGGCAGGATGCAGCACGCAATTTTTTACAAAGAACACATCGGTGGATCACTTTCCTCACCTTGGATCGTCCCCTCGTAAACCAAAATTTTTGACGTATGAGAGCTAACGTTAACTGTGGACCTGCATGAAAATGCTTCTGATGGTAATACTCAATGATAAAATCCGTAATTAGGTTTTCCTTGGGTAGCAATATTGGATATTTTTAATCATGAGTCAGATTTTGCTGTCTGAACAGTCTTCCGCCTACTCTAAGGATGTTTGATTCGTCGAGAAAAACATTAAGAGTCAATAGCTTGCTTGAAGTAGGCAATGGTGATTTCTGTTGGAGTAATTTTATCTCGTTTGAAAATTCCTTCGTCTGCAACAGTCTAACTATGAGCAGGAGAGAAGACTTGATTTCATTGGCAGTCAAGTGTTCAGTGAGTCGTTCATTAGGGTGTCTACAGTTGTGCATGAATCTTAAACAATAGGCGATGACATTTATCAATTTGGTGTATGATGAGAACTTAAGCAGAAATTCAGGGATCTCTTTCTCTACCGCGGTATGGACCAACACCTCTTCGGCTCCATCAGAGAATGAATCTTGACTAAATGGGGGATAAGAAGAATTATCCCACAATCTGGACGGGCCAGACCACCAAAGATCATGATGAAGCAATTTTTCAGGAAGGATTCCTCTGGAAGCGCAATCTGCCGGATTCCACTTTCCTGTAATGTGGTGCCACTGAGCCTTTGGAACTAGAGATTTGATTTTGTGCACGCGATTGGATACGAATTGGTTACCCTTCAGTGGTGGGGAATGAATACAACATAAGGCAATTTGAGAATCTAACCAAAGATGGACATCTTCAAGGTTAATCGGTAGAGAATCTATCACTGTCAAGGTAAGCTGTGATAACAATAATGCTGCTGAAAGTTCAAGCCTAGGCAAAGTGACCATAGATAATGGAGCCACCTTTGTCTTTGCAGCCAAGAGATGAGAGGTATTACCAAAAGGACTTAGTTTTACCAGATAGAGGACTGCTGCATATGCCTTCAGCGATGCATCAGCAAATCCATGCAACTGAATTTGAGTAGTTGCGCTTTCATCCATACTTATAAACCTCGGAATTCTAATGGCTTTCAGACAATCAATTTGATTTAGAAAACTTTCCCATACCTTCAAAATTTCTGGAGGTATTTCATCTTCCCAAGACAACTTATCTTTCCAAAGTTCTTGCATTAAGATTTTGAGTATGACTGTAGATGGTGACAATAGACCTAACGGATCGAATGTTCTTGCAATAAACGAGAGTAAATCTCGCTTTGTTTTAACTTCGGTTGTTCTCGCTATGTGTAGCTGTATCGTGTCTTCAGAAGAATTCCATGTCAGACCTAATAATTTTACAACTTGTTCATTTTCAATTTTCCCGTTTGAATGGATGAGTCTTCTTTCTTCTGTTACATGTTCAATTGCTTCTGGACAGTTTGAAGCCCATTTTCTCAGTGTAAATCCGCCACTTTCCATAATCTGATTTATTTCGTAGACGAGTCTTGATGCCTCCTCGGGCGAAGAAGCGCCACACAAGAGATCATCCATGTAGAAGTTCTCCCTAATTATCTCAGAAATGCGGGGATTTTCTGTCTGGGAGTCTTCAGCGAGTTTATGGAGAGTTTTAATTGCCAAGTAAGGAGCACAAGCTGTCCCGTAGGTGACAGTGCGCAAACGATATGTGGAGATCGGTTGTTGCTCTTGAAATCTCCAAACTATTCTTTGGTAATCTCTGTGGGAAGCAGTTATCAGAATCTGGCGGAACATTTTTTCGACGTCTACTGACAAGGCTATTCGATATGATCGAAAGTTTATGAGGATCTTGAATATCTCTGGGAGTAGCTTAGGACCGACTTCAAGGAAATCATTTAGGGAGTTTCCACTTGAATCTTTACTGGATGCATCGAAAACAACACGAAGCTTTGTTGTTATGCTTTCCTCTCTTAAAACACCGTGATGAGGTAGGAAAGCTTGATTTAGAACCTTTTCTTCATCTTCTGGGACGATTTCCATATGGTTTAGTGAGAGGTATTCTTTCATGAATTCACAGTACTTCGTTGTGAATTCTGGGTTCTTTCTGAATTTTGCTTCTAAATATTGGAAGCGCTTCAAAGCTTGAAATTTGGAATCGCCGAGAACCGGAATAGATTTGAATGGTAAGTTCACAACGTATCTTCCAGTACAGTCTCGCTTCACATTTTTTTTAAATTTGTCATTTATCGGATCAATGACTGATGATTCTGGAACTGATTCCATTTGCCAAAATTTCTGTAGTGAAGAATTGAGTTCGCTGTCGATTATAGAATGACAACTGAAAATCTCTTCCCTTACTGGTATTGAATAGATGGGGCCAGATAGCAACCATCCTAGCTTAGATTTCATAGCACAAGGCGTTCCCTTTGGGCCAATGATTTTCTCACCAGAAATAATTTGGATGAATAAGTCTGCTCCAATCAAAATTTCAACAGGAGATGAGATGTGAAAGTTTGGATCAGCAAGGACAAGTCCCTCCAAATGAGGCCACTTAGTGACTTCCATCCGAAAATTGGGTAGGTTCATGGTAATGTTTTTAACGACCAGAGCATTCATCTCAAATGATTCGTCACAGGAGTGTGAATATATCGTCATATTAGTCTCTTTTAAGGATGTTTCTGCAACAGAATTAGTGATTCCTCGAATAATATGATTTGTATTTCTCACTTTTAAATTAAGTCTTGTTGCTAATGTGGAAGAAATCATGCACCTCTGCGAGCCACTATCTATCAGTGCACGACAAGTAATTAAGTCCTGATTTGAAGATTTGATTTTGATCAATGCGGTGCTTAACAAGGTTGTCACTGCTTTAATATGGTTAACAAGGCATGGACTTTCCACTTCATTTACCTGATTTGAATTACTAGCAGTTTCAATATTTTGAATAGGTTTTGGACGATGGAGAAGGGTGTGATGATTTTTATTACAATTTTCTGACTTACACCTAATAGTAATTAAGCATTTTGAGGCCAAATGATTACCTCTTAAACAATTAATGCAAAGCTTATTAGTTTTGACAAATTCCCATCGTTGATCCAATGACATCCCTAGAAAATCTGGACATCTGTACAATGCATGCGAGTTTTTACAAATAATGCAAACTGGTAGTTTCGAAGCTGACGCGGTATTACAAAAGGTGGTCCTTTTTTGAGGTTTGAAATCACCTTTACTAGTTGTTTCTACTTTGAAACATGAATCTTTTACATTTTGAAGACTTCTCGCGTGATTTTCCAAAAAGGCCGAAAATTCCGCAAAGGTTGGAAATTTTCCCTTTTCAGTTTTCAATTCCCACTGAGTACGCATATCGCTATCGAGCTTATTTTGAATTGTATAGATCAGAATCAAGTCTAACAATTCATTACATTTAAACCCCAATATATCAAGATTACGTATTGCTTCATTGCACGTGTCCAAGATTTCCAAAAGAGATTTACCATTACAAACTTTCGGGGATTTAATGTTAAAAATTTTACTCAATTGATTATTAGCCAAGAGTTTGTTATCATCATATCTAGATACTAAAGTTTTCCAAGCTTGTCTGTAGAAGTCCCCAGAAACAGGAAAACCCTTAATCAGTTTTGCTGCGTCCGACTTTACTGATGCAACTAAATACTGGAATTTCGAAAGTGAGGACAGATTTTTATTTGAATCAATTGTCGCAGAAAATATTTCCTTAAACGTAATCCAATCATCAAGGTTTCCGCCAAAAATTGGAATTTCAAATTTTGGAAGGCGAATATTTTGCGTTTCATTCGAAACTGATTTATCAATGAACTCGGAAGCCGAATTTTCATTAGTACTTCTACTAATAAATCCCTCTATATCAGCACAAGCATTAATTACTTTCTCATTTGCATTTGTGTATTCATTATAAAAAAGATCATTTTCATCGATTAATTCAAATATTAACGCTTCCAAAGATTCTATCAAATTACACAGTTTTGTTTTTATTTCTTTCAAAATAAATGATTTACCCTCCTTGATTAAATCATCAACACAATTAACATATCTGTCAATTTCCTTGATAATGAAATGAAACCTCGTTTCAATCTTTGAATCTTTCTTACCCTTAGCCATATCGAAATCAGAAAATCAAAATGTCTCATATACAAAATTCCACGAATCGAAAATAGCACGTCAACAATTTTACGCGAATGCTAAAATGCCAAAAATGAAAAATAACAAATGCTAGAAATAAGAATTAAACATTGCATTTACGTTTGCCCACCGGAAAAGAGTTGGCAAGTAGCCAAAACACTTGCGAGAACGCGGGAATCAACTTTATCCAATATGGCGAACCGAAACGAGCGAGTGAATAAATAATTAAAAAATTCTCTGTCACTCCGGGTCGATTAGGACCAAAACTATGTGAGATTTATAGATTTAGTGGACTGTAAATGATTTTAAAATATTTATTTTGACTTAAAACAAAATAATTACAATACTTGCACATTTAATAGAATACACTTGCGATTAATAGAATATAAGGAATGGATCAAAGCTGGGAAAATGAAAACCCAAATAGCTTAAAGAATTGAATCATGAATTGACTTACATAAAGGAATAGCTTCCCAGACGTCCTCCAAACCTTTCACTTAACGTAAATTACATCAAAAGAGAATAAGCAAGCAGAAGCCCTACTCACATCACATACATAAGAATGTTTTGTCAAGAACAACAGTTCATGTTTTCACACATCGTTTTCAAAAAAGAAATTAGTGGATCAGTGCTGCCATCTATGAACGCGGGTTGCTACTACAGGACGGAACAAAGTTGTTTCAAACTCTTTTTTTGTAAATTAAGATAATTGTTTTATCAAAATGATTATCAATATTTATGAAATTGTGTAGGGGAACCGAAATTAATTTAAAAGGAGGAATGAGTATATGTAACTTCATTGTGATAGACACTGTGACAGAAATTTTAGATGTTATATAGTTCAGACGTTAGATGTCAGACTGTTATATGCTTCACAATGTTAGGGAAAATTTCGGAAGGAATAGAGATCCATATTTGAATACTTTTTATTGTCGAAAGTGCATAGTTTATTTGAAATACTTCTTTTAACTAAATGTTCTATAAGGAAACCTCTAATTAAAACTATTTTTTTTCTGGTAAATGGATTCGAGATTTTTTTGTCATAAACACCAATATATCTCATGAGTCCTGAAGTTATAATCCCATTAGAATATTGCGTGTAAAGTATTTCCGTGACTGAAATCATGAATCAGTGTTCTCTTCATCACCGTAAAAATTCAGATTGCAGAATGCTGACTTTAAAGTAAGGAGACCAATGATCGAATCTGAGTTTCTTCAGATAACTTTAAAATGACAATAGACCTTTGGAAAGTATCAGAACGCACATCATTAAACACATTTACTTATCATTGAAAAAACCAGCATCCACAAACGATGGATAAAATTAAGTGACATTTTTGTGTAGGGTATACAACAGTTTTGTTTTTCTTTGGCCATCTGATTCAGCTTTCGGTTTAAATGATGATAAATTACACTCATGGACAAAATAATTAGCGCACCAAGAAGGAGTCGTCAAAATGAAACGAAATTTTACATACGTAATGACTACTTTGGTATAAGTAAATGATAAGAAAATCAAAGAAAAAGGATAATTTATTTCAGAGAAAAAGGCAAAAGAACGGAGGAGTTAATACTCCGTTGGACCCCCTCTAGCGCGAATGCACGATGCGATACGATCGGGCTTTGAGACATACAAGTTCTGTATGATGTCTTGAGACATTTCGTTCCATATTTGCTGTAACCTTGCCTCTAGTTCGTTCAAACTCGTGGGATGCCCAACTCGAAATCCCAAATGATCCCAGATATGCTCGATTGGAGACAAATCTGGGGATTGGGCAGGCCAAGGAAGGGTAGTAACAGTGCGGAGACAGTCTTGTGACACCCTTGCCGTATGAGGCCGAGCATTGTCTTGTTGAAAAATGTCTCCTGGGAGCCGTTGCATGAGTGGCAACACATGTGGTTGCAGGATTTCATGAACATACCGCTGGGCTGTCATGGTGCCACGGAACAATACTAGGGGTGACTGTGTATTGTAGGCAATGGCAACCCATACCATCACACCAGCTGTGGGAGCGATGTGTCGCTGTACAGGAAAGGCAGGATTGAAGCGTTCACCACGGGCTCTCCACACACGAACACGATTGCCATCACTGCCGAGATTGAATCTGGATTCGTCGCTAAAGACGACCTGGTTCCATTCCGCTGCAGCCCAGTTTCCTCGTGCGCGGCAAAACTCCAAACGGAGGCGTCGATGGGTGGGCGTCAAGGGCAGCACACGTAAGGGGTGCCGCGATACCAACTGTCCTTCATCCAGGCGCCTTCGTATGGTTCGAGAAGACACAGAAGCCCCTAGTGAAGGTGCTACCTGTGCCTGGATGACGGCCGATGAAGCAGTTGGCTGTACGCGTGCATTTCTTACGATGTGGCGGTCTTATCGACGACTGGTCTGTCGAGGGCGTCCTGAGCCTGGTCTTCGTGTACATGACATCTCTCGGGTCCACTGGTCCCAACACCTCTTGACAACACAATCAGAGCGGCCTAGTTGACGAGCTACTCGCCTAGCTGACCACCCAGCTTCCATCATCCCGACGATTCTCCCCCTCTCAAACTGCGACAAATGCTTATATTGTCTTCGAACACGTCGTAATGGCATGTCTATCTCAGCTCTTCCTTTGTAAATGATTCAGCACACTCAAATAAGCTTTGGTTACCTGTTTTATACTCCACAGAGTACGATATTCAACGCCCTCTACCGGCTATACTTAATGCGCAATCACACTGCATTTCTAATCATTTGCATATCTCCCCGACATGTACCTTCATTACAAGTTTCGTTACGATCCCGCAATTATTTCTTGGTGCGCTGATTTTTTTGTCCATGAGTGTAGTTGCTATGAGGCAAATAAAATTGCAAAAATCGTTACGAGCAACAAGTATGATATATAAGGCATTTTTAAGGTAATCCGTTTGATATCTCGGACCGCTCCAAATTCGTGTATTGGCCATTGATTCGTCGTGGACTGTTGCTGCGTAGCAGTTCCTGTATACACAGACAAAGATTAATTTCCCACGTTCGGTGATGTTTCACATAGGCCTGGGTGCCGGCCGGACAGTAAAGATATGCCGAAATCTGGGGGACCCTGGGACCCGGCATTTTCAAGGTAAGTAAGTTCAAAAATAATCCGTCCACAGATATAAGCTTATACGGGTAAGTTAGCTACTGAAATCCCGATCGCCACGGGAATCAGAGAAACGGAAGTGACAAAAAATCGAACCTCCAACGGCGCCAAAGTAATCCAATTTAACCAAAATAAACAAATTTAGGTCTGAATTTTTGGTGGCAATAACCTGGTTGCAAAAGAATTCCTGCATTCAAATAAACTTTATTTTATCTCTTTCTTATCATTTTCTTTTTTTTTCTTTTTTTTCTTGTATAGTACACTGCACAATACACAAAAACACCAAATAAACAATATTATAACATAAGTAATACCATGAAACATATATAACACAGCTTGCATATCTTACAATATATTAGAATGCAAATCAAATAGATCAGAAAATGAAATTTGCTGGTGGAAAATTGCATTTCTAAATACACAAGGTACGATTGCATTTCAGAGTTCTTGATTACATTACAAGCAATTTTAATAAACAATTCAATAGAGTAAATTCCCTATGAATTTATCACAGTGCTATTTCAATTTCAATTACGTTATACTAAGTCTACACATACAATTCCATATACATAAACACTCATAAAGAAAACATAACATAAAACTATTGCGATATAATGCATTTCATAAACACATATATTAATATTGCATCAGCATTAAATAGAAAAAACTTACGCTTTTACAAAAAACTTATTAATGACAGTAATGCAATTTAAATCGCACTGTATAACTATTATCAATACCAGTACAAGGTACTTGAAATACATAGTGCACTCTAGAATTTTTTGTTTTTTTTCACAACACTTGTAAATAATATTGAACAACTGGCAAAACAGTTAATTATACACTAAAGAATTTTCTTTCTTTCTTTGACTTAATTAATGCAAACCTATAATTAGCCGGCTTCGATTCGAACTCGTAAACTACCACTTGGTGGGCCCGTACGTTAACCCTAGACCACCTTTTTCTGTTTTATTTTTATTTTAGTTTATTTATTTATTTATTTATTTATTTATTTATTTTTACTATAAAGTCCATCTAGCCAATTTATTAATACGTACTTACATTTTGACTAAATTACCATAAACAAATTTTATATTAACGACACAAGTATAGAAGATATAATTAATCATTATGACATTATTATTATTTACTAATATCCTATTATTTAATAATTTATAACTGATTATGATATTTATGATATTTAAGATATTTAGACTAATTCAGGGCTGCAGTTGTTTGTTTTAAAATGAATAACAAGTGAAGGTCAATAGCTAGATCCACCTATTTAAAGACCAAGGTTTCAAGACTATCTTCATAAGCCGCTCAGCCACTACTACATCACCGTTTGCTGTCATAAGGAAACATTTAAGTATTCATTCATTATATTATGTTTTAGAGTTAAATTTTACTTTTAAAGCACTTTTATTAGAATTTGTTTGACGTCTAAACAGTGATACTATTATATGAAATGCCCTGGCGGCTTAAGTCAAGTAGTTTGTATACTATGCATTATTGACTAGTGTAATGAAATCATGCAACCTATAAAAGCTACGTGTGATAGTTCAACTACAGAAGATTTAATTTGGTTTTTATAGTCATATTTTATTGTCATGTATGTCAATGTATCCTCATAAAGTAACACCTAATTAGCTGAACTTTGCAAAAGCATTTTCACAAATTACTATCACCATTTTTAAGGTAAATGCGAGTTTGCCATACCATAAAAATTAATGTATTGTGAGAGACGGTTGTTACACAAGCAAGATAAGTTAAAAAACTTAATGAAATATTTGGAATAACAAGGCAAATATCCCTGGTGAAAAATTATATCATGGCTATATATAAATAGAGAGAAAATCATAATATTTTAGCAATTATTATGCAAGATTCATATAAAGAAATTTGAAGAACAAATCATGAAAACTTGGAGGTAATCATACATTTTGTCAAATAAATACATGAAACGATTCATTTAAAAAACTTGCGTAAAAGGAATTTAAAAGAAAACTTGCTTTAAGATGAGTCAAATGTATATAATTTTCACCTAGAGTTTTGGCGCCATTGTGGCAATATTTTTAATTGCCTGCTGTTATTTATGTTAGTGGTACTCAAGTGTTCTCTGCTATTTTTAAAATGGATAAATGTATCAAACTAACAGTTTGCCTTAAATTTTGTTTTGCCAACGGAATTTCTTGTTTTAAACCATTGAAGATATTGAAGAAGGCCTACGGGGTGTCAGCTTTATTGAAAACACGAGCATACAAGTGGTGCAAAGTCTTCAAAGAAGGCCGAGAAGTGTCTTGAAGACTTGCCTCGTTAAGGTCGACCTTCGTCTTCGACTGACGAAAGCATTTACAAAGTGAAACAACTATGTTATTGTCCTCTCGGGATTCCTTCTGGAGGGGCAAACAGACAACAAACAATATTATCTGCGTGTTATGTAGTGTTTGAGATAGAATGTTCGACGGAAAATGTCAGCGTTGGGGAAGAACAATTCTTGGATTCTGTACCACGATAATGCTCTGTCCACACATCAATCCTTGTAAACGATTTTTTGACCCAAAACACAATGAATGTCATCGATTAAGCATCGTATTCACCAAATATGTCCCCCGATGACTTTTTTCTGTTACCCAAACTCAAATTACCACTTCGTGGAATGAGTTTTGAGTCTATTGAAGGATTTCAATGCCAGACCGAGAAGTGCTATAAGAACTGTTTCGACGACTGCATTATTTGTTGACATAGTGCATTTCATCAAATGGAGAATATTATAAAGGTGACATAATAAACTTCAATAATTAAATTAATATCTCGTGTTTTATTGAATAATTCCATGTATATAGTTGACACAATGTACCTCAATACCTTGTTCGACGCTACGAGAAACTCAGATTTAAGGCTACTTTGTGAAAACTGTATTGGATTCGCTCATCTCGAAGCAAACATAGGGATAAATGTGTTTACTATTTACAACTACATATATTCTGGTAATTCAATAAATATTGTATTTTCAGAAAGAGTGGACTTTTCTGCACCTTGCAAAAGGATTCATTTTATAAATTCCGTCTACCAAAGGAATTTATGAGCGTTTAAAACACGCTATACCAGAATTTTTTTCCGAATAATTTAAATTTTAAAATAGTAATTCTATTAAAAAACGAAAAATACCTTTAGGTGTAAAATTTATTTCTCTATCATGGAGTATAAATTAAAAGGTTAACATTGAGGTAAGCAAATCGGATAGGTTTAGTACACAGCGGTCTTAAGTCTTGTTCATATTTAACACTTTTATTTTAATTACAGTTTTCATTATCGAAATTTATTTCATCCGAATCTACAAAAAGATTTTCTGTAGAAAACTGTTTTTTGTAATAGTTTTAAGTGCCCCTATAAAAATCATCAATTTCTCCTAACTTGACGTAAATGTACTACCGTTTATTATAAACGTTATAAATTGCATTTCTGACTGACACCTTAAAAGTATAAGCAGGTTGAGAGATAGCAATAGTCACCATAATTCATGGTAAAAGATATTGATTTCCTCAACGTTCCTCGTCCAATATTGTAAAGATTTTATAATGCGTTAAAGACACTTTTATCCTTTTTGGAATCTACTTCGATGTGTCATTCATCAAATTTTCGCTAATTTTTTTTTCTTAAGGTTTTAGTTTTCATACATGACAAAACTCATACTCTTCTAAGAACATTTTTCTGAAGGAAAAAAAGGAAATGATTAATGATAGACTTCGACAATCAACTTTTTTGTGTGCGTGTAGTCACAGTTCACATGTGAAAATCTTCTTCTTTATAAAAACTTTACTCCAAGTTAAAGCAATTTGTTTATTATGATGTTACACACTAAAATATATTGGAGATAGTTCATATTAAATACTTCTTCTGACATACAGAATTTAATTACAGAGCAAAATTACATTTTTGTTCGATATTTATGCTCTTTTTATATTCTTTTATTGATAAATTCTAATTTTTTACTTTACAAAGAGCAGATCTTATGTTCAAAATTAATTACTAATCTTCCTATTCACAATGAGTAAATCTAAAGATAATAAATTCAACAATTATGCAATTTTTTTAACCCTTCCCTGTTAGTTACTATCATTTCACAGTACGACAAACAGCTATAATGGTTACAGCTCTCTCTCTCTCTATCTCTCTTTATATATATTATATATATATATATATATATATATTGATTGTAATCAAATTTCTGTGTCATCAGGGTCAATAGATAGCAACATGTCAAAGACCTCAGCAATAATGTTAGCGCATCCACAATACGGTACTGTAGACAACAGTAGAGATAAGAGAGAAACGTGAAATGAATGGCATCGCACGTATACGGGGAGCCACAAAGTATTTCCAAATAAAATCTTTTGTTATTTTTTGTTAAAGTAAAAGTTTATTATCACTCCCTCTCCAACGATAAGAAATTAGTTCTGTACGAAAGAGCTAACATTTCAGAAGTGGGATTAAAGAACGTCATGACAACGTGAACGAACAAGGTAAATGTTTCATTTTAGAAATTGAAACTGCTTTACTTGTATTGATATTGAAGCTGACGCTTTAACCCATTTAGGACCGCTCCATGTTTCCTTAATGGGAAATGCACCAAACAGTGTTTTAACACTTCTTAGAACATTAATTACACAAATAAGTTGTTTCCATAAAATTAAATTTATTTTTACGAGAGTTACAAAATGTTGCGTTTTCGCAACATCAGTCCAAAGCGATATAAAAATTTTAAAAATATAAAAATTTAAAATTATAAAAAATTAAAATTTTTTTTAAATCTTTGAAACATTTAGCATGTAGAGGTACATTGCACTTATTACATACAGAAATTGTTTGACTTTTGCAGTATTTACATTTTTTTGTTTATTTTTACTATTTTTAGTAATAATATGGCCCATACGGTTTTTCCGAGTTTCGTTGAGAATTAGATTTTGAATTGAAGATGGTCTTCCAATATGTGAAGTTTCAGGTAAAACATTGGCATTTCTTCAAGCCTTTTTATCAAAGATATGGCTCTCTCAAAGATATAGATATCTTAAACTCTAATAAACTTATTTTAGAATTCATTGCATCCATATTGAGTCTCCCTTTTCCTCATACAATATGCTCCTTTTTCTTACTATATTGTTTACTTTTACATTTATTAGAAAAAAAATGTCGATTTCACCTGCAATGTCTTTAGGCGATTCGACATTTTCACATAAAATATTATCATCAATATCTTCTTCATCAGTCAAATCATCCGGATCTGGAGGGATAATGACGAACTATGGTTCCTCATTAGCTTCTGTTGAGGACGATTCTGAAATATCATCATCTAGCCCATGAAAATACTCCAATGTCTCCTCCAATGTCATAAATCGCTTTTTCTAGAGAAAACTTATCCGAAATGCAAACAATATCAATTTACTGCATGAAAAACTAGGCAGCACTAATAAAACACATTGGAAATAAGTAATACACTTTGGACTGATGTTGCGTTTTCGCAACATTTTAAAAAATATGAATGGAGAAACATAAAAACAAAAATTATGATTTATCTGTTGAAGCCATTTTGATCTTTAGTCTCTAGTAAACTCGGAACAAGCATCAAATTGGAAATTTATCATGTGCTTCTATCTAAGTTTATTATTTGAAAATAGTGATTTTTTTCCCTTTCAAAACACCAGAAAAAAAACAATTTTTTGCAAGTGCTAAAAGTGGGGAAATGAGAAAACAAAAAAATTATTATGATCAATTGAAGTATAGAGAATAAAATAAAAATGTTACTTCAGACGTACAGAATTTTGAACATGCCTTTAAAAATTATAGAAAATAATGTTGCGTTTTCGCAACGCCAGTCTTAAATGGGTTAAGCTTGAATATCTGTTATATTCTAAAAAATGGCTGATTTAGGCAGACATAAAATGTTTGATTTAACTCTGATAGCTTTTGATTTGGGTGACACAGTCCCTGCCAATAGGACAATACTTATTTTGATGGAAATTATAACCAAAAGTAAAAATTATGATGAACCGTTTGTTAAAGAAGTATTAGCAGGATTAGTTGCCAAAAGAATCAAACATAAATCCCAAAAATTGAACTTGAATGAGCTTTGCAATTGGAAATATTTTAAATTGAAAGTCAGAATAAGATAGACGAACAGGAATTACATAAAATTGAACGAGATCGAGCTTTTGAATTAGAAAAAATGCAAATCGAGAGTCAGAATAAGATAATTTCTCAGGCGGAAAGTAATGTTCGTGTACCATAAGTGAACGTTAATTCTATCGATTTGAGGAATTTAATGCAGAAATTTGACTTAAAAGACGGAGATACAGCTTCATTTTTGGTATTATTTGAAACGCAAGCTAAACGAATAGGACTTATGGAGAGTGACTATGTGACAACTTATTAGGGCTCTTGCCTCTTGAAATTACTCAGCTAATTACGAGAGAATACGAACGGGAAACTAATGAATATATGTATGTTAAGAATTTATTGTTGAAAATATATAAACTAAGCCTCGAAAGTTTTATACAAAAATTTGTCAGCCGTGTTAAAGATGTAAAGGGCACGTGGACTGATTTTTTTTTTGAATTACGCATCTATTTTAATGAGTGGCTAACAGGATTAAGTATAAATGACCTTGAGTTCCTATATAACTTATGATTACAGATCAATTAAAAAAGCGAATCCCAAATACGATGCGTGAACATTTCATTGATTCTTGACCGAAGTTTGTTAAAGCGAATGATCTAGCCGAAAGACTAGACGATTATGAAAATGCTCGATCGGAAATTAAAACTAATAGCGAAAGCAGAAATACGAGCATACTAATTATTGTCACATAGGTTCGACTCCACCAAGTTTGAGAAAAAAACGCGAACGTCAACAGAAGTAAGGCCAATGATAAAGAAATTGCAACTCATAAAGTGTTTAGTTCATCGACACGTAATGACAGAGGACAACCAAATGTTTTGCTTACAACGAATACGGCCATGTTAGCAAAAACTGCATTCTACTATGCAAGGGCTGCGGAGAGCGCGGTCACGTGAGAAAGTTTTCCACAAAAACGAACGAGAAGCGGAGCGAAAATCTGAATGTTTATGGGAATCGCTAAACGGTGGCGCCAGACAAATATCTACGCCGAACAATGATAAACAAACAAAGCGTTAGCGTGTTGTTAGACACAGGAAGTAGTAGTTGTTTAATGAAAGTGTCAGTTGCTAAAAAGTTGGGATTAAACATTGCTCCGTGTAAACAGGATCTTTATTCGTTTGGAAACCAAATTAACCCTGTTTCGCAAAGTCTAGGTGTAGCAGTTATGGATTTCGAGATAGACAATGTTATGACTAAAGACGTTACTGTTTTGATCGTGTCATACAGTACACAACCAGTTGATTAATTATTTGGAAGAACATTCTTTGAATTACCGTACATAGCATATGCTAGGGTTGGAGAAAAACTACATATCGAATATGCGAAAGACTACCCATTCGTTCAGATAGAATTTATTCAGGAAAACCCAACGGTTGCATTAAAAGTAACTGAATCAGTACAAATTGTGAATAATAGTATAAATTGTTTCAAAGCGAATACGGAAGATTTAAATAATGGTTTAATTATGATTAGGGGAGAAGGTGAAAATTTAGACTCATTATTAGAAATCAAGAAAGGGGAAACAGGTGTACCAGTTATCAACACCAAGGATAGGAATATTATATTAAATAGAAATCAAAATGTTGGTAAAGCGGAATTAGTGGACGATGTCAGTTTAAAGTCGTATATGGATAATATAAGTTTTGTTAATGAAGCACAATCATTAGAACCTTTAGACATCGGTACTAACGTAGAACGAGAATCTATAACTTTAGAACAAATTAAATTCGATGAGACGTTACTTGATGACCAAAAGCAAGATTTAGTTCGTTTGTTGAATGAATATAGGGACTGCTTTGCATTTAATTTAAATGAATTAGGCTGCACAGATTTGACTTTCATGGATATAAAAGAGATAGAAGGTAGTAAACCAGTATGTTCCCGACCATATAAAACGAATGCTTCTGAGTATAAAGATAACAAGATTGTTTCGAAAACATGATCGCCATACGCAAGTCCAGTTTTGTTAGTGAAAAGGAAACCAGGTGAAATAGATTAGTTCTTTATTTTCACCGCCTTAATAATCAAAAGATAAAGGATAAATTCCCCCTGCAGAAAATATGTGATTTATTGGAAAGTTTAAGCAGTGCTAAATAATGTACAACCTTGCATTTAGCGCACGGTTGCTTGCAAATTCCATTGTCGGAGGAAGCGAAGAAAAAATCAGCCTTTATTACACCTGACGAAACCGGACAATTCGAGAGAATGATTTTTGGAATGGTTATGCTCCTTCAGAGTTTCAAAGATTAATGTACTAGGACCGTTATTTCTTACTAAAGCTGTTTGTTACTTAGATGATATCCTCATACATGCTTTCTCTTGGAAGGACATACTTGAAAGATTAGTTTTAGTTTTGGAACGTCTACGATTAGCTAAACTTACTCTTAAACTTGCTAAGAGCGAAAGTTTGCTAAAAATGAAGTACAATTCTTGGGTTTTTTTATAAATGCCGATGGTTTAAAGCTAGGTCTAGGGAAAATGAAAGGTATTGAAGAATACGTTGAACCTAAGAATATTTATGAAGTAAAGAAATTTCTAGGACTTACTGGGTTTTTTTAGGTGTTTTGTTTCTAAGTACGTGGAGAAGGCCGAACCATTGAATAGATTAACTAAGAAAAATAAAGATTTTGAGTGGAAAGAAGAACAGAAGAATGCTTAAAGCTTTGAAAGAAATTCTTAGTAATGAACCAGTTTTAGCTCACTATAACCCCACATTAGAGACAGAAGTACACAGATGCGAGTTCAGATGGATTAAGCGAAATGCTACTTCAACGTGGAGACGGTGAAGCATGGTATTTGGTGTATTGCGTAAGTAAGAAGACAACTGATGTACAAAAGAATTACCAATAAAGTAAGCTAGCATTAATAGACATTGTATGGGCACTTGCCAGATTAAGACAGTATCTCCCTGGAATTAAGTTTAAAATTGTTACTGACTGCCAAGCATTAATTTACATGAATTCAAAGAAAACGACGAAACCCCAGATAGCTCGATGGTATGATCTGATTCAGGAATTTGATATAGAGGTAAATAATAGACCAGTTACAAACAGGAGTCACATCGATGCGATGAGCAGAGCTCCTGTTTCAGAGTCAGAAGATACTATGACAAGCATAATAGAGCGAAATTTAGAAGTTTCTCTTACACTTAGTGAAGAAAAACAAGTTTTAATAATCCAACATGCAGACCCAGAATTAAAGAAATTAATAGACATTTTTCGAAAAGATGAGTTTGAAAGGACACCTGACGACAAACGGAAAGTATGCAGTTATGTTTTTAAAGGAAATAAGCTATATAGAAAAGTTAAAGAGAAGGGAAAAGAAAAGCTGCTTTACGTAATCCCCAAAAGCACGAGGAAAAGTATCGCAGTGAAGTTCCATGATCTGATGGGACACTTCTCAGTCGACAAACCTGCCAACAAAATTAAAGAATAATATTGGTTCCCTTATATGAAGCGTTACTTACGAAGACATATATCTATGTGATTTGAATGCCTGATGAACAAATTTCCAGGAGGAAAGCAACAAGGCTATTTGCACCCCATTAACACAGGAAAACGACCTTTCTCTCTTATACACATGGATCATCTGGGTTCATTTGTGAAAAGTTCTCGAAGAAAGCAAGACCTGCTGGTGATAATTGATAACTTCAACAGATTCACATGAATCTTTCCAGTCAAGAATACTTCAACGCAACATGTCTTAAGAGCTCTCAAAAATGTTGTTGAAGAATTTGGATTACCAGATAGAATTGAGAGAGACAGAGGCACGTGCTTCACCCTCGTCAGTTCGAACAATACTGCAAAGATAACGAATTCATCATGTCTTACATTCTACGCAACATCCACAAGTAATGGCATGGTAAAGCAATAATAGAACCATCTTATCAACAAAAACGACATCAATGAAGGACAAATGCCATAAAGACTGGGACTTACGAATTAAAGAAACCGAAAGAAATTTAAACAATGAAGTTAGAAAAACCACAGATAAAACTCCCTGTGAGATGCTACATGGCTACTTCCCCAGATTCAATGATGTTAAAGTTGCAGACGCAAAAAAATAGGAAGACCCAAAAGAAATTCAAGAGAAAACACGTAAATAGATCGAAAAGAAGGAGCAAAAAATGAAAGAAGATTATGACAAGAAAAGGTGTCGTACTATGACATATGAACCAGGGGAAATAATAGCTGTCAGACGTCCACGAAAACCAACAGGAGAAACTACGAAGACGCAGGCGAAATATAGAGGACCACTGATCATTACAGAAACACTGCCGAACGACACATACAGGGTTACTCAGCTGGAGGAACACCAGAAAGGACGATTCTACACAACCACAGCTCTCGTCAGTCAACTCAAGCTATGTCCTAAACCTCAGTATGAAGAAGATGACGATTCAGACAACGAGGATCCCAATGCAGAACCTAATGAATAGGGTGGAGTGAAAAAGTGTCGATTTTGACTTTTTTGTAAATTACTCTTAGCTTGGGTGCATGAAAGTTGTTACTCTGAATCAATAACAACATGCTAAAAGGAATTTGAAATCTAATAATATTTTGAAGTGCCACAATGACCTTGAAGAACTGAAAAATCAGAGAAAAAACAGATATGAGTCAAAAATTGCCATTCGTTAAAATCTTTAGAAATGTTTTAGCTTGGGTTTAAAAGAGTTGCTCATTTCTATCAACAATAAAAAAATAGCATAAAAAATTATTAGCATACATAAATATCTAGAGGTATCACAATAAGACTGAAAATCCAAAATTTCAAGGAAAATCAGATTTTTTACAAAACATTTAATTTTTACATAAGGAAAGCGCAATTCAAATAACAATGATAATTCGCATTATTTATGCTTTGAATAACATTTAAGTGGAAGAACAGATAAGATTCTATGAAACTATTTGAAAAAATTATTATCATAATCAACCTTTGTGTTAAACTTTTTCATTATGGATCGTGATTTCAGTCTTGATCGAATGTATCCATCCCTTTCATTTTCAAAAACAGCTGCAGAAGCTTCTGTTACTAATCGAACAGACCTTTCCACATGTTGAGTGTGACATGGTAATTTCGGAAAAGTTAGAACTTTATCTTCATTAATACACATCATGATCTCGTCTCGGCTAAACGATCTTGTCAAAGGCGGTTCAACATTAACATAGTTCTCGTGACTTATCATTTCATAATAATCTTTGGCTTCGAAGTTCAATTTGGGGATCATGAAGTATCGAATGCCTTCCATTGACCTCTCCTGATTCTTGGCTTTCAGCACACGTCTAAGAGCTAGTTGTCTAATAGTAGCATTTTCATCAGTCATCATGGCTAATAACATGTTCTTTGGGTGAGCGAAAAATGCATTCCTCTGTATTACATTATCAACTACTTTCTTTATATTCCGAGGAAGATATCTGCTGAATGCTACCATTTTCTATAAATGTCGAGGACCTTCACAGCAATCTGATTTGGTTTTGATTGCAAACCAAACTTGTACATAAACATTAATTATGTATGTGGCCAGAGTTACAAGATTTACAGACGGATCAATTGATGAAATGTACAAACGGAGTATTCGGCTTGCAGTAGTCAGCCACCTTGAATGGGACATTGGTCCAGGTTGTATATTGGCTAACTCTTGGCTGCAACAACCCGACATAACAGCTGTGGCGATGATATATAAATATTTTTGATCATTACTTAATTCTTTTGCATCAACTTCTGGCAATACACTACCCTCAATCCTGTTATATTTTTGAACTGGTAAAACACAATTTTTCAGAGCCTTTCCAATTGCTCCCGAGAAAGAGTTTGAACCATGGGTTTCGCCATCAAGGTTGATTAACAGGTGCCTCAGTGGAAGTTCATTTGTGTGGAGGAGGCACACAAACCAACGAAGAGGCTTATTATAATGTACCTCTAAGAAACGAATTACACCTCTTTCACAACCAGTATTTACATTTGTTCCATCGCATCCTACTGCAGCTAAATCATCTGTCATAAACATATCTTTAGACAAAAAGGTTGTAATATTGTTTTTAATATTCAAAGAAGTCCCTCATAAAGGTGTGATATGACCCAGATATTCAGAATTTGGCTCTTTTAACAAAACCACATGCTCTTCCAGGACATTGATAGGATGGGGTTTTCCAACTTTTAGCACTGTCTTTATGGTTCTGTCCTTTCTACCATCAAAATAAATTGATTGCAGCATCATTTTATTTTGCTGTACATTAAGTTCCTTTCGAAGCTTTTGCCTCTCTCTTCGCAGTTTACTGCGATCTATAACTAAGAATGTGTCACCTTCACTCACAAGGCCCATATCTTGGAGTAAAGCCGATGAAACAGCTGCAGCACTGCGATCGATCTGATAGCCCCCATCTATCGCATTCACGAGCCAATGTTTGGAGAGACTCACGCATTTGACTACTAGAGGGCAGTTCTCCGACCTTCGTTTCTGCTGAATCGACTAAACATACGCATTGTGAAGTATACTTTGTTTGTCTTAAAGAGGGTATAAAATTGCAATTACCTTGTTGTAGCAACACTTGATCATCGTAAACATTTGTGCTACGTTTATCAGTACAATTATCTGATCTTGATAATTTAAAAATTTTCGATACTGCTTCCTGTTTCTGCTTTCGTTTCTCCCTTTGTTGTATCTGCTTTGTAACCTTCTGATCAATACTACCAATCATCATCTTCCTTTTAGTCCGCGGGTCAGTAAGAAAGTCTCTCTCCTTCACGGGCACTTTTCTCGACTTTTCACATGAACAATACTCAAATGACTTACATTTGCAAGCTGCAATATCAAATAACTTTTTTGCAGTTTCCTTAAATGCTTTTACCTGACGTTTATAACTCTCACAACTAGATCTTTGTTTATAAGGTTTAAGAAGCTTACGATATTTGCTATGATATTCATGAATCTTAGTATAAATTCGAGCGTTTGAAATAGTTGGTATAGATGCTCTCTTCCAAATTTCTTCAATATCCTCTATAACGATTTCAGAAATTTCAGAAAAAGTAGGTTCCTTAGCTTGACCTCCTATTTTAATCTCTAAACGAACGACCAAATAATGTTTCATGACATCCTCGTATATGGGCAGAGCACTTTTATTAAATGCAGCATAAGCTCCAAACACTGGGCAATTATTAAAGATAGCACGTGTTGTTCATGATAACGTAGATTTGTAATCTGACATTCTAATAAATTACAATAAATCCGCTTACCGCTTCTTCATTACAATAGTCCACAACACTGAAAAGAAAGAAATTTTCACTAACGAGTCTCTAATACACACGTTATAAAATATATTTTGCTTTAGAGCTAGAGATTGTGATAACGTTGGGAAAATGGCGCCTTTCTTACTTGCTTTCACCCTCCCTGAATGCTTGCAGAAAGGAAAGGAAAAAAAGTTAAATTTCCAACTGAATGGTGCTGCCATGTCTTGCCAATCTTCGCATTAAATTTGCGTTAAGTTACAATAGATACTTAAATTCAATGATTTTCCAATTTTAGTTCAAATTTTTAGATTTTCAAGGGCGTTCTGATACCTGAAGATACTATTGGAATTAAAAACTATTTTGAAAAGGTGTTACTGTCAACTAGTAGCAACTTTCCCGCACAAAAGATTTTTGATCCGAGAAAAAAAAATTTCGCTCCACCATACTCCTGAACCACTTTAACTTAGTCCAAGTCATCACCAAGTAACAACCTCCGAAGATGTAGTTTGGAATGTAGTTTATGTAATGTAGTTTTAAGTTTTACCTATCAACTCTTGAACTTTCAGAAGGACTCATTTAGGACGTTTATAAAAAAAAAGACTTTGAATACCATATGCTATCTTGTTTCCTTGTACGTTGTTTTATATACACTGAAGTGCCACTGAATTAGGGATACCTACCTAGTAACGAGTTGGGCCTCCTCTGGCCTTGATAACGGCTACCACACGACGATGCATAGATTCAACAAGTATCTGGAAACGTTCCACGGGAATGGCTTGCCAAATATTGGCTAAAGCTGTCCATAATTCAGTAAGGTTCTTTGGTGCTGTGTGATGGCCTTTCACGCCTTGTTCCAAAACATCCCAAAGATGCTCAATAGGATTTAAGTCTGGGATTCTAGGTGGCCAATTCATGACAGAGAAGTAAGAGGAATGCTCCTCCAACCAGCCAGTAGCCAACCGGGACTTGTGAGAGGTACAGTTGTCTTGCTAGAAAACTCCATTACCGTGCGGATAACAGAACAGCATAAATGGATGGAGGTGATCACCCAACAACTCTACGTACCGAATTGCATTGAGGGAGGTTGGTACACGCACCAAAGATCCCAAACTGTGCCACGAAAAAACACCCCAGACCATGATTGAGCCACCATGCCCTTGTACATTTCCAGCCAGGCATGCAGGATCCATGGCTTCATGAGCCTGACGCCATATTCTCAGCCTCCCGTCGGCGCTAAGTAGTCGGAATCGAGAATCATCACTCCATGCTACTCGTTTCCAATCCTCTACACTAAAGTCTCTGTGCTCTCTTGCCCAGGCAAGACGTGCAACCCGATGGCGAGTATAGAGCAATGGTACTCTCGTAGGTCGACGGCTCCCGAAACCCATACGGTGAAGCGAGCGTTGCACAGTCCGTTTACTGACTGTACGACTGGCACCGTCATTAAACTGGGTGGAAATATGAGTTAATGTTTGGCTTCGCTGGCTACGTACAATATGCCTGAGCCGTCTCTCACCACGCACTGTCAAGGCTAATTGTCCTTTGCAGTTTGCCCGATCGCTAGTTGTTTTTCCACCATCCATGTATTCTTTGTATACTCTTGACACTGTCGACCTTGAAAATCCTAGCTCTCTGACGATTTCGGAAATTGAATGGCCCATGCGTCGCGCACCTACGATTTGTCCGCGATCGAAGGCGTCTAAATCAGGCAGTTTACCCATACTGGCAATTCCAACAACTAATTCAGAACAACCACAGTACGCGCTATATATGCAGTTACCACAGCGCCCTCACTTGCGCATACATGATGCGCAGCGCTACACAATTTGCATAGGCTTTGTTATCCCTAATTCAGTGGCACTTCAGTGTATAATTGTTTAAGTTGCATGTTTAAGTTGCATGTTTAAGTTGCATGTTTAAGTATTTTTTAGTAATGTTATAACCGTGTACGAATTGAGGGCAATTCTCAGTCAGGATGCCCAATGTATATATATATATATATATATATATATATATATATATATATACAGAGAGAGAGAGAGAGAGAGAAGAGAGAGAGAGATGCAGAAACATGTTGTTGAAATTTCATGCTAAACGTTTTATCTACGGTACAAAATTTAATTTTCAAACGGTAATTCTGTTTTTCTTCAATATTTATGCAAATTTTATATATCCGTTTACTAATAGATACCAGTATTTTACATTCGACGAAGAGCTATAGTGTTCATAAATCGCTATATTAATGCAATTTTATAACAACCAGTTAATAAATCTGTCACTTCTCAAGTAGCAGATTTAGTGTTCATAAATTCAAAATTTATATAATTTTTATTCAAATCTGTTCACTTACAAATATTAATCTATCTGTTCAACGCGAGCAGATGTAATGTAAAAAAATAATATTTTTATATAGTGACTTGTTTACGTATTTTACTGCATAATTCGGCTGAAATATGATTTGAAAATGCTGGTATTTATAGCCAATATCTCAAATTTTCAGTGTTTTTCAAGGAATATTTCATACAGATAAGGTCGTAAATATACTGACTGCCCCTACCAAATGTTAAGGAGCTTCGTTACACATTTTAATTTTAGTTATTTCTTTGCATATCCCTTTATATTTTTTTAGGTCAAGTACTTGGTCATTTTGAAATATTTTTTTTTCAATTTTAAGTTCAAAATTTCAAATGTTTAGATTTTGAATTACTTTGAAAAGTGCCGAAAAATAATTATTTTTTAGGGGCAGAAAGGTATCGAAACAATATTCTCTTAAAATAAGAGTGTAGCATAAATTTGACATAAAATGGTTAACAAAGTAAATTCAGAAATGCAGTCGAAACCTGGGAGAGTACAGAAAGCAGGCGTTACCAAATACAAAGAGAATAAACAAAATTTCAGTTAAAACTTCTTTCAAGACAGGGATTAAGAAAATTAATAATGTTTTTATAAGACAGATAAAGAGCTTTTAAAAATTTTATTAGGATATAGCCCAGTATAAAAGAAAATATGCTTGTTTCATCGATATCTGTTCGAAATAAAAAATATTCATGCATTTGAATCGGTTTTTATGAATTATCTTTATGGTAAAATATTCTTTAAGAACGTTTTTACCGAAAACTGTCTTCGACGAGAATTTTCATGCAAATAATCATAAAATTACAAGAAATAAATATTCCAGACAAGGTCGTGAATGTTAGTATTAAACACATCAATACTATCCGACATTTGTTACAGATTTTATCTATCTCTCACTCTCTCTCTCATATATATATATATATCATTAAGCTATATCAACTATTTTTAAGTACTAAAATAAAGAATTATCATTATCAGCATCTGGTTTATGACTTACTATTAACACGGGCTAATCATTTAAAAATAAACTTATTTAAAAAAACAAAACACTGCTAATAACACTTATTGTGTACTAAATTTTACCAACCCTAAACTAATAATATAAACTTCAATAGTATTTTTGATAAAATTCGTGATATGTTTCCTGTAAATGAAATAAAAGTTAAACGTACCGTTAAGTATACACTGCCTATGGGTAGACGTATATTTGACTATAATCAGGTCTCAAAAATTTTTTCTCAATCACTAAATTTAAATTGTGTATGTCCTCTGCCCAAATACAATATTTATGTTGACACGGCACATGGTCATGTAATAACAGGCAATTTGGAAATAGTGGATAATTTAGCACTGAGTGAGTTGATGAATTTGGGGACTAAGTGTAGATTACCTAGTACTAATAATAATAAGAAAATTATAAGTTTCTTAAATGCTGATTTAGATAAATTTCTATACAAAATAGCTATTAATTATTCTATACCTACAGAAGCCTTCAACCATTGAAAAATTAATTTACTTAAGCTAGTACATTCTAAACTACCCAGTTATAGTAATTTCATTAATAATTCCTATAAACACTTGAAAGAAGCTATAACAAAATTACAAGAATATTTTATAATCACTTATGTAGATAAAGCAGCCAACAACTATGGAATATTTGTAAAAAATATTTCGCCATATGTTTAAGAAAACAGCTAGACAATAGTGATCTTTTTCAGCCTTTAAAAGAAACTACTAGTATAATTATTAAGAAACTTATTGCAAAATATAAACTTCTAGGTATAACTTCATATAACTACCTCTTTCCTTATATTACTTTAGTTCCCAAGTTTCATAAAACACCATTTGCTTTTAGAGCAATAACCTGTGGGCATAACACTTATGCTACTAAAGCAAGTGTATTATTATTAAATTACCTTAAATTAATCTATAAAACAATAACTTCTGGTGTTTGTGGTATAATTGATAATAGCTTGAGTCTTATTAGAAAACTACAAACATTAGATAATAGTAAAACAATAGTAACTTGTGATTTTAAAGATTTATTCAATAATATCAATATAAATGATTTAAATAGTGTAATAATAAAGTTAGTACAAAATAATATTCAATACTTAAGCCTACTCCTAGATTTTGTAGCTAAACATAATTATATAGTTCATAATAATAGTATATTCTTACAGACCAAAGGTGGTAATGCTTCTAGTATCATAGCCAATATATACTTACATTATTTTGAAGCTAATAGTATTAAAAATATAGATAATAGCAATTACAATATATTTAGATATATAGATGATATAATAGTAATAAATAAAAGTAATAATCATATAGACTTAAATTTTTACCCTCCTAATCTGGAACTAATACAAAGTAGCCAAAATAATATTAATGTAAACTTTTTAGATATAAACATAAAATTAAATTCTCATAGCAAATTTACTTTTGACTTATACGACAAAAGATCAGATTATGAATTTAATATTGTTAAATTTCAAAATTACCTAACCTGTTTACATAAATATGTTTTTAAGAACATTATTGTAAATCAGCTTGTACGTATAAATAGGTATTGTTCTAAAGACAATAGGAATAAGCATATTTTAGACTTAATAGCTCTGCTAACACGTAATTATTACCCTGATAATCTTTCCAAGCACATAATTAGTAGTTTTAGATTTCATGAATAGTTAGTTCTGTTGCAACTAATAAGTAAATAAACAAAATAATTAATTAGAGAAAATAACTACTAAAAATAAAATAAATTAAAAACAATAATAAATCAAGTAAACATAACAATAAAACAATAATAACATACTCTTAGTAATAATAATAAAACAGTTAATATAATTAAGGTTAAATAGTACTAAACACAGTTTTTAAAGTAGGACAGCTGTGCTTCCATTTGATCCTTGGTAGCAGCTTTTGTGATGTCAGTCATCTTGCGGTTACTTATTCTTAACTTACTATCTGTCTGGCGCCAGGCTTGTTGTTCTATTGTTGAGTGGATATATATTAAATTCTACAGTTACTCATGGATTGTACGGTTTCTGAGTATGTTTATTGTATAGATCATACTTATCTGAAACAATCCATTGTTTTTTAGACAGTATTGACACCGCTGATGATGAAATATTCTCAAAAACCTCTTTCAATCTTATCTTTTCATGTTTTTGGTTCCTGGCTGAATTAGCTTTAGTGCTCATACTGGTTTTTCTCTTTCAACTCCACCTTATATATATATATATATATATATATATATATATATATATATGGTTGTACGGATATGCATGTACGTGTGCATATGTTCCAGCATAGATATGGATTGCTTGGAGTGATTTCAATCAAACTTGTTACATATATGACTTACAATCTGGAAATAAATACTGGGGAAGAGAGTTGTTACAACCCTAGGATCTCTAGAGATGAGGATAAAAAATAATAACTTGTAAAAATAATCGAAAACTACTGATATGAGTGTTGAATCCATAGTGTTCGGAGTCGTTGAAATGAATAGCGACACTCCCGATGTCGTATAAGTCCAAGTTTATTCTTGCTCCTGGATGTGAAACTAAAAATGTTGTTTATAATCAAGTTTTGATTTAATTATTATTAAAGTGAATTTGTTAAAGATGTTACAATATAATTTGTTTACCGATATTTAAAAAAAATGAAATAAAATTCTTCGATTTTAAACTATAGATTGAATTCGTTCCTTTTAATGTATAAAAATAACTGAAGTAAATAAAATGCCATGCAAATCCGTGTAAGCAGCTAGTAGAGTAATACATTAGAAAATGTTTCAATCCTCTAAATATAGGGTGACTTTTACAGAACTGTTTTATGAATTAAAAAAAATCAAACTAGTTTTTTTATTTTTTTTTATACCACAGGTTATAATTCCAGTTTGCTCCATACAAATAATTATAAAATAATTTCATTTCTCTTGGTGTAAACTTTCAGAAAATGTGTAAAATTAATTTTACATGCAAATTTTAATGTGCTCTGCATGGACCAAATGTTTTGTGGTATTTGTTTGTACATAAACTTAATTTTATGCATGCATAAGGACTTTACTCAAACAGCTCACGTTTTAATATATTTAAAATAAGAAAGTATACACACTTCTTTTTTTCTTTGAATAATTCAACAGTCAAGTAAATTTTACATAATAAATTATTTTAAGGAACAAATGTTTTCAGTAAAACTTTTTTGTAAACAGACTTAACTGTGTTTGCATTAAAGAGAGGTAGAAAAATATTAAAAAACGAAAAGTTTTTAGTTTAATATTTCATTAGAATGGGCATGTATGAAAATTGCATTTCATCTAAAATGAATAATCCCTCAGGCATCCATTTTTTCTAATTATATCGGCCAGTTCAATATATGACTGTCACAGTTGAAAAAATGATACTTCATATCTGTTTTATTTTAATATTTTTCAAATTTAAGTTAAAGCATTTGTTCCATTATAAATGCATTTAATCTAGAATTGTAGTTTAGGAGGAGGTGTCTGACGCGTTGGATAACAAATCTATGAAATCAAATTTTCAAGATTCAAATACGAATTAAAAGATATATAGTATTACCATATGGTCTACTTAAAGAATCAGGATACTTCTATCTTATCGCTTTTATTTTTAACGTAAATCCCACTCTATTTATTGTTCATATCTCAATCAAGTTGTGGTAAAAATATTTAACATGTACAAAAGCAAGATCGTTATTCAGTTAGAAGATTATTTAAAATAATTGCTTTGTCCTTTTTGTAATCTTTTTTGGTAGAATTATTATTTCTGCCATTTTTTTAATCGCCCTTGCATTTTTATAACAATTCTTGCCATTTTTATACAATAATAATTGCCATCGTCTTATATTTTATTGAATATTTACAATAATCCTTGTCATTGTTAAAAACGTCCTATCATTTTTATAATAATTCTTGCAATAATTATAGTCTTTATGACATTTTTATGGTAATTCTTATAATTTTTCTAATCATTTTTGCATTGCAAGATATAATTATCCTTTTTATATAATTCTTAGCACTTTAAATAAAACTCGCTTTTTTAAGTATTTTTTTTCTTTTTAAACTTTCTTTCATTTATACCAGTTAATTTCTATCACCCAGATTTATCGTGTTCAAGCAAATATCCCCCCCCCCTCCTAACTCATTTGCATGGCAATCCATCTCAGCAGAAAATGTCAAATTTATAAAGTTTTGAGACAGTTCCTCAAGTTTTAGATATTCGTGACGCATCTTGATTTTAATCAAAGATCCCGTTCCTTTCGAAAAGATTCTTTTGAAAATTCGATAGTTTGAGGAAAATTAAACGATGCACGGAACCTTTCCTTCCGCATTTGATCTATAAGACGAAGAGTGCATTCGGAATTACTTTCTTTCCGATAGCTTTTAACATACATTGATTACATGCTTGGTGGTAAGCATGTTTCTGTTTATGTGTACAGGCGAGAATGTGATTGGTTCAGGAGAATTCACTTTGTATAAAGTGCATCGCTGTTTTTATTACTGAAACTGATTTGTGATTCGTAAATATTTCTTTTGAAGCTTCGATTTAACGAAGCACGTTTTAGAGAGACTTTTCATTTTGAAAAAAAATATCCGCAGTCCCAAATTGAAAATAAAATCTAAATCTTTCGTTGAATAATCCTTCACATGAAAATTAGTTTTAAATAATTAAGTAAATAATAAATAATAAATATACATCCCTAATTACTCACTATTTTTGAAAATCTTTACGACCTCAGTATCTTATACACCCAGCCCCCTATCTACCTATCTATATATATTTATCTATATATATATATGTATATCTCTTCCTTCTGTCTGTTTATATATATATATATATATATATATATATATATATATATATATATATATATATATATATATATATATATATATATATATATATATATATACATATATATATATGTGTGTGTGTGTGTGTGTGTGTGTGTGTGTGAGTGGTTCAGGCGAATATTATTCTACAAAATATATGCCTATTTTTATCGCTGAAAATAAACAGTCAGTTTAGCAATATACCATTGGAACTTCGAATCAACGAATCACGTTTTAATGAAATTTGCTGTCTCATTATTTGGGCTTCCCCACAAAACTAAAATAAAGATAGGAAATTTTTCATTCATTCATCTTTGAAAAAAAAACTTTTAAATAATTTAAGATATTTTTAATACGGAAAAAAGCTGAATAAATTCAGTAATATAATGTTGATGTACGCTCGGTATGTCAACAATTGAAGTGATATGATATCTCTGACAGATTTTTTCAGCCATACACAGTTAAGATGACACAGACAGAATGACACCATCTTCATGGTCTGAATTAGAACAGTGTAAGAATGAATCCTAGAACTAACTCTTCATATAAAGTGCTGTTCAACGGTAATTTGCATTGATATCTGACAGTGTGTTGTTTATTTTATATATATATATATATATATTGTCGTAACGTTTTGAAACCCTTATTAACTTTTGCTGCAATATTAATAGTAAAGCCTGCCTTGCCTTTCAAATACTTAAACGCATTAGGGAGCTGTTCCCTCAATAATTTTACAGGGGTATATAGTCCCCCAGACAATCACTTCTTTCTCAAAAATGTGCACTCTTTTGGTCATGTTTTCTGCTTTCATCGCTTATCAGCGGAAACAGAAAATACCTATGTTAATCCCTTAAAAGGGGTTGCCTAACGATTGGCGATAATATTCTACAAGTATCCCCTTCCCCTCGCAGAACACACAAAATAACCCTTTGTCTTATAGCTTTGGCGGAGCCTGCTGGCTACCGCTGGGTCGCCAAATTCCAGATGTTTTCCTCTTCACGTCACGTGACGGGGCCAGCACAGGAGCGAAGGTTTGAATGACAAAAACAGATATCGTCTAGTCCCTGCCAACTAAGGATGTTTCTAACACTCCTGTTTCCGACGCCCTGGAAGAGGCGATTTCAATGCCGTTGTTGTATTCGATCTCGCCCGCCTGATCCTTGCTGACCTGAGACCATGCTCGACCATGTACCATTTTGTAAATGGCAATAAGCCACTGGCCTTAAGCCTCCTATAACTAATTTAATTTAAAATAAACTATGAAGTACTTCTAAATGATTAGACTTGTGTCTGTCACCCTTTTATCTTTTTTTTTCAGAATGACCAGCACTGGCCATGTTCTATAGCCATTAGATATTAAGATATGAAGTCCTTTCTTCCTATGACATTTTAGTACTCCATATGGACAACCAAATTCCTACAATGTTCTACATAACAACCAATTTCTACATAACAACTGGGCCGGGACCTCCAGTCAACCAAGGTCTGTGTAATCTTTTACTTTTTTATTTGAGTCTGGCAATTTAACGTTAACTCATAAATTTGATAATGCATATCCTATTACTTGTAATTTTTCCAATGGCTCTCATCATTTGACAATTAGGTAGTAATAATTTGATACTATTATTATTTGGAAAAGTATTCATAATTTGTTTTTCATATCAAATGTGCATATATATATATGAATTTTCATAATTTTGCTTTTTTTGCGTATATCTATATTTTTATGATTGCACAATTCTTTTTAATTTTTTCTCTTTGATTTTACTGGATATACATATTGATATATATTATATATTATATTTCTTTGGAACTCAACTTCTGTACTTAGTTTAATTTTTTAACCATGGCACCTAATCAATCTATGCTATTAAACATCTTGCCTTTTGAAGGAGACCCTAGTTTATTGAACTTTTTCTTTGGCCAAATTGATGAATTGCAATCTATAAACAAGTGGACTAATATACAAACAATCGCCTTTTTGAAAACTAAATTAACCGGCGTTGCCTTAAAATATTTTATAGAATGCTCTACTTTTAAAACCTTAAAAACTATTGACGAAATTAAAAACAAATTTGCGGAATTCTTTAAACCTCAATCAAAGTTAACATCAATTCAAGAACTTAATTCTTTAAAATTATTGCCTTCTGAAACTATTAACAACCTAGCTCATAGACTGGATTTACTAATCCAGAATGTGTATCCCGAAATTGTTGATCCGACAGCACTTGACGCAATTAAATACCAAAAATTTTTGGAAGCTATTCCCCAGTCACATAAGGTGAAAATACTTGAGGATAATATTAAATCATATGCTGAGGCTGTTAATCGTTCCCAACTATTACAAGAAATTCAGATAGAAACCAATTGTATTTCTCATGATCCCAATAATTCTACAGTTATGCAGCTTACTGCTCAAGTTAATGCTCTCCAAAAAGAAATCCTAAATTTAAATTCATGCAAAAATCTGTCAAACAGGCCATATACTAAGAATGCTAATTCATATCAAAATCATAGGCATAATAAATATAAAAATTCCCGTTTTCCTGGTACTCACCATAATGAAAATAACTTCTACCAAAGAAATAGAAATAATTTTGTGCAGCGCAGGAGCCAAAGGCAACATAATAATGGTAACTCTCAATCGCTGATGTGTGCATTCTGTGGGAAACTAAATCACTTAATGAAAGACTGTTATTTGTTTAAACGTACTGTAAGATATAACGATAATGCACGTACATCTAATAATAGACAGGGAAATGCAACATTTCCTAATGTTAATGCTCCTTCTTTTTCTAGTAGAAATTTAAACTAGTCCAAGAGACTGATTGTGCTGAAAATCAGTTCTCAGTTAATTCCCAGTCAGCCAATGTATGTACTAAAACTTTTTCCCATAAATCATCTCAATATGTGCCAATTATAATGAAATCTAATACTTCTACACAAACCAATGTAAATAATGTTGCTGAAGGTAATGATGATGTGTTAAATACTAAGATGTATAATTCTGTGACTAATGCAAATTATAATATGTTTAATGAGAATGTTGATAATTTGAATTTCTCTTTGCCTATTGTCAATGTTAATTTACAAACTCATGATTTACCAATGCTAGTCGATTCTGGTTCAACGATCAGTTTAATATCTAAAGCCTTTTTTGATGATATTAAACCAACTATTAAATATAAATTATTAGCTAGAAACTTAACTATTAAAACTATTAATTCTACTGTCAATTTCTTCGGTTGTGCATTGCTTTCTTTTAAGATTGACAAATTCAACTTTAAACATTCTTTTTACATCACTTCTTTAAATTCTCCTGTGTTTAAAGCAATTCTTGGGTATGATTTTATGCGAAACAATGGTATATCCCTGAACATGACAGAATCATGTCTCAATGTAAAGAATTCTAAAATACCATTGATTTCTTTGCCTCAAAATGAAACTAACAATTATACTTTAACCCATTGTAATAATAATAATGATGTTCATGTATCTTGTTTAGCTAACCATAATGAAAATGTTGTGAGTGATCATACACAAACTGTTAACAATTCTGACATCAACTATAATGTATTTTTGAATCACAAACTTATTATACAACCACATGATAACACATATGTAGAGGTCCACACTAATTCTTCTATCCCTGTGTCTGAATTTCTATTTTCTCCTCGTTTTGCTGCTAATTCTCAAATTAATTGTTACCCTTCAATACATTCAGTCCAAGAGATTGCTATGGAAGGTGAGGATTCTTCCTCGTCAAATACTGTTATGCAATGTCCTACTGTTGTAGCATGCACATCTTCAGAGGTTAAGCAAAATGCTGGAATGAAATTCTTTATTTTTTTACAAAACATGTCAAATCAAACCTTTCATTTGAACAAGTCTGCCATTGTTGGCGACATATCTCCCGTCGACTCTATCCAGAGTATTTCTAAATCTCAGGATTCATCTTCTGCTAGCTCTCAAACTATCAATTTCATTGAAGCTTCAGAGGAAATCTTGAGTCAGCGTAAAGCTGGACTTTTACCTACCGATTTTGACTTTGCACATTTGGTTGAAGAGGAGAGAATTTCTTTGTTGAATCTTTTAATGAATAATTCTGCTGCCTTCTCCAAATCTTTGACTACTTTAGGTCACACTGATAGGGTGAAGCCTCATATTTCACTTTTAAATGACTTCCCCATCAAAACTTTGCCTTTTCCAATTCCTCAGGCCTTGCAATCTACTGCAATTCAGCAGTTAGATGAAATGCAATCTGCAGGGATTATAGAGAGAGCGAATACAGAATGGGCTTGCCCCATGCTCCTCGTTAAAAAGAAATCTTTGTCTAACAATCAAACTCCTAATTATCGACTTGCACTTGATCTTCGACTTGTGAATTCTGTCATCAAATCATCATCTTATCCACTTCCTAAAATTAACAATATAATATCTAACCTTTCCAATTTCAAATTTTTCACTGCGTTAGACTTACCTAACGCCTATTGGCAAATTGATTTACCTCAGGATTTACAACATATTGTTGCTTTTACCACTCCTTTTGGCTCTTTCAAAAATAAACGGATGGTTTTTGGTCTCAAGACTGCCTCCAGTGTCTTTCAATCCTTAATTGACTCAGTGCTAGATGAAATTCATCTGCCTGGGATTTTTGCCTATCAAGATGACATTGTCATTGGCTCAAACAGTTTTCAGGAAACTTTGTCCAAATTAACTACTGTTTTGTCTACTTTAATAAAATTTAATATTGCTTTGTCTCCTAGTAAGTGTTCTTTCCACACTACTAGTATAAATTTCTTAGGTTTCCATGTCAAGCAAAATTCCATTACTCCCATTGAATCTAATATTGTCAAAATTACCTCTTTTCCTATTCCTACAACTAAACGTCAGCTTAAAAGGTTCATTGGCGTTTGTGGATATTATAGAAATCTAATTCCAAAATATGCTTCATTAATTCAACCATTAATTGACTTAACTACTCCAAAAGCTAAATTTAAGTGGGAAAGTAATCATCAAAATTCATTTACTAAATTACAAAATGTTTTCTTCAATCATCCTTTTGTCACTCTTCCAAATTGGGATCAACCTTTTTACCTTAACACAGATGCTTCACTTAATGGAATATCTGGTATTTTGTTACAAAAAATCTAATGATACTTTCACTCCAATATCTTACTTTAGTAAACAATTAAAACCCTCTGAAAAGAGATATCCTGCTCTTAAATTAGAACTTTATGCATTATTCAAAAGTGTCATATCATTTAAACATTACTTATTTAATCGTAACTTTACTGTACTAACTGATAGCAAATCCTTAATTAATTACAAACATACTGCTTCACCAACTGATATAACTACTCGATGGCTCATGGAACTTAGTGAATATTCATTTAATTTTGTCCATGTTCCTGGTAAACATAATGTACTTGCTGATTTCTTTTCTCGTTTTGATGAAAATCCACCTTGTGAAACTGTGTCTACTAATCCTTCGTTACTTCAATCTGAAGAAGTACTCCCTATTGTTTCCTATGTTGATTCTAATATTCCTCATGTTGATAATAATACTTGTAATGATGTTCTTGATACTTCTCTAATTTCCACTTCTAATTGTAATGCTGTGTCTCAATCAAATAATTCTAATAATCAAGTTAATAATATCTGTACTTCTCATAATATTAATGTCACTCAAGCTGATGATAATAATAATGATCCATGTTTGGAAATTTCAACTCAAACTTTTCTAAATGAACAAATTAATGATGTTAAATTAAATATTGTTCGAAATTCCTTAAATTCTAAACGAAAACATATTCCTAAAAAGTTGCAATTTTTCTATATTCATCCTGAAACTAAGTTACTTTGCTGGGACAACAAATTTTCTAATAATTCATCTCCCCACAATATCATTGTTGTTCCTGATTCACTAAAAGCAAAAATTTTAAATATAATGCACTTACCTCATTTTGGCATAGACAAAACTTATTCCCTACTTAAATTACGTTACCATTGGAAAGGTATGTATGCTGATACTGTAAATTTCATAAATTCTTGTCATACTTGCATTAAACAAAAACAACATAATATTCCAAAAGCTCCTTTTCAATCTATTCCTATTCCAAATTCTCCGAATCAAATTATTGCTATGGATATTTTAGGTCCCTTACAAAATTCTCAGTATATCCTAACTATAATTGATCATTTTTCCAGACACATGCAATTATATCCACTTTCAAAAATTACTTCTGAGGCTGTTACTGACTCTCTTTTCAATTACATTTCAACTTTTGGTCGTCCATCTACTATTTTAACTAATTTAGGAACTCAGTTCACTTCTGAGGTTTTCAATAAATTTTCTTCTTCATTGGGTATAAATTTGTCTCATGCGTCTTCTGGACATCCACAGGCGAATGGCATCTGTGAACGTATAAATACTTCTATCAAATCTACTATCAACTCATTACTCGAATCTAAGGTCAATTTCAAACATGCTGTACTCATTCATCAAAATTTGTACAATGGTTCTGTTCATTCTTCCACTAACTTTGCTCCTAACATGTTATATTTTGCCAGGGAACTTTCCCTCCTGTTTGATACCTTTAATAACAGTGTTAATATTGAACAATTAGATAAGTCTGTTTACTTGCATAACATTTTGTCATCATTAAAACACATCTATCAGTCAGTAATTGAAAATCTTAAAGTTAAACAAATTAATCAAGCTGATAAGCAACTTCCTCATGCTAAAGTACGTCAATTTCATATTGGTGATGTTGTTTATTTAAAATCTAAACACTTGTTCCATAAAAAGTTTACTGGACCATATGAAATAGTCACTCGGCACTCATTGGTCACTTATTCTATAAGGATACTTAATAATCCTTCTGCTCATATATTTAAAATACATACTGATAGACTTTTATTAGCTCCTCCACGTAAAGCTTACTTAAAACAAACAGGTAACAATACCTCTCTAAATGAACAACCTACTAATCGCCAACACAGGACGAGATACTATTTGAGAACGAGAATTTAAATTTTTGTATATATAATTGTTTAGTTGAGTCGCGACACTAGACAGTTATAATGTATGTGTTGTTGTGTCCTAGCCTTTCTTTACGCTGGCGTAGATTGGCCTTTTGTATGTTATGTTTGTGTATATGTAAACAAATTCTCAAATCTTTTGTTTTCTTTTGCTCTGTCAAGGCATATCTTCTGTACAACTAATAAGTATAATCTTAACAACTACACATATAATGCTAGTGATGCTGATTGCAATTTATTATGTAAACAACTACACCACTGGTCATGTACATCTTTTCTTTTTGTTAATACACCATTCATATCACAGTAATTGTGATGTCAAATGATGAGCAGATGTTTAAAAGGTATGTTTAGAATTTAACTAACTTTTTTGTGCCAGAACTCATAATGTTAATTTTAAATTAGTCCATACATTGATTTGACTATACACGGTACCTTGTTGACTGGTCAGGAACCCCACTTACGATCATGTAAAATATTTTTTTGGTGAACATTTCACCTCTCCTTGGCAACATTTTCCCATCTCATATTATATACATATATTATTTTGTTTACTTTTTTATTTTTATTTCTCATGATTTCTGTAACATATGCATATATATATCAAGTACTTCAAATTTTGTAACAATTGAGGGATTTTTTTTCACACAATGTGAGGTGATTTTCTTTGCATCCTGTACAATGGGACTGTTTTGAGGTGAATTGTATACACTAGTGTAAATCATTTTTTGTGACACCAAGCATGTGTTCACTCTGAGGACTGCAGCCTCTTTTGTCTTTGTTTTCGTCTGTGATGATACCAGAGCGTACTCACAATTCGATATATCTTTTGTGCATGTTGTCATCCCAGGAGCTACTCACCACTCAAAGCAGTGGTGTTTGTCAAGTCTCTCAACATCATAAAATCCTCATCCTCATTCACCCTCATTCAAGTGTTATTCAAATGTATTCCACTGCTATAATATGATAGATATCAGTGTATTTATTTTTATGTTATTTTATTACTTGCTTATCGTATGATATATATATATATAGATACATTTAACCACTGCATTAAATATTTTTTAGGGGAAATGTTGTCCAGTTTGTTGTCCAGTATGTTGGCCACTTTTGCTCCACTTAGGTGGTAATTTTTTTGTTTTGATTATGCATCAGTACATAGATATAACTTTTTGGCGTTACGCCATTTTTTTTTTTGGTTGGTAATCATGTTTCCCTACTTTTTTTTTGTGTGTCTGCGGGGGTGAATGTCGTAACGTTTTGAAACCCTTATTAACTTTTGCTGCAATATTAATAGTAAAGCCTGCCTTGCCTTTCAAATACTTAAACACATTAGGGAGCTGTTCCCTCAATAATTTTACAGGGGTATATAGTCCCCCAGACAATCACTTCTTTCTCAAAAATGTGCACTCTTTTGGTCATGTTTTCTGCTTTCATCGCTTATCAGCGGAAACAGAAAATACCTATGTTAATCCCTTAAAAGGGGTTGCCTAACGATTGGCGATAATATTCTACAAGTATCCCCTTCCCCTCGCAGAACACACAAAATAACCCTTTGTCTTATAGCTTTGGCGGAGCCTGCTGGCTACCGCTGGGTCGCCAAATTCCAGATGTTTTCCTCTTCACGTCACGTGACGGGGCCAGCACAGGAGCGAAGGTTTGAATGACAAAAACAGATATCGTCTAGTCCCTGCCAACTAAGGATGTTTCTAACACTCTTGTTTCCGACGCCCTGGAAGAGGCGATTTCAATGCCGTTGTTGTATTCGATCTCGCCCGCCTGATCCTTGCTGACCTGAGACCATGCTCGACCATGTACCATTTTGTAAATGGCAATAAGCCACTGGCCTTAAGCCTCCTATAACTAATTTAATTTAAAATAAACTATGAAGTACTTCTAAATGATTAGACTTGTGTCTGTCACCCTTTTATCTTTTTTTTTTCAGAATGACCAGCACTGGCCATGTTCTATAGCCATTAGATATTAAGATATGAAGTCCTTTCTTCCTATGACATTTTAGTACTCCATATGGACAACCAAATTCCTACAATGTTCTACATAACAACTTTCTACATAACATATATATATATATATATATACCGGGTGCGTCATAAATTCGTGCAAAGTTCAAAAATTCGTAATAAAAGAAATAATGTTCGGAAAAATTTTCTGTTTGCGCGAATAGGATCAGAGGAACATAGGATTTTTTTTCCATGTGAAAAAAAAAAAGTTTCCAAAAGTAACTTAAAGAGGGCGCTTTTGCGTGACCACTTTAAGCCCGCATTGCAGGAAAGACATGCTTTACCTGTTGTCGACTTCATGCAGGATGGTGCCCAGCCCCACATTTCCGTGATATCAATACGTTCCTGTTGGAATCTCTCATTGAAGACGGAGTTCTATAAGTCGCGGTTGTAAGGTTCAGTGACCCTCCCAATCACCAGACTTGATCCCGGCAAATTTTTAGTTGGGGGGATACTTAAAGTCTCATGTGTACCGGGACTCCCCAACCACTTTGGTGGAACTGAAAAATGTCATTCGGCAGACAGTCGCTGCCATCGATGCTACAATCCGCTATAATGGGCTTGATAACGCGCCTCACTTGCCTATTACCTTGTGCTGGTAGTAATGTTGAACATCTGTTAATCTAATATAAATGCACAGTCTCATATTGTTGTGATCTGTTTGATTATCTGTTTGAGTTTGCCTGATTTGCATAAAACGTCTCAGTATGACGTGTGAGGGCCCTATTTCGGTTACTTTTAGAAACTTTTTTTTTTACATGGAAAACAAAAACCAATGTCTCTCTGATCTTATTGGCGCAAACAAAAAAATTCTTTATTAATATGGCATAGGACCATCTGTGGCATATAATACCACCTGAATTCACTAAGGAACTGAATTATGGAAGTCATGAATAATAGTTAAGGGAATATTATACCATTCTTTACGAATAAATCGTCAATCTTCCTGTAGAGATGCTGTTGGTGGATATCGATTTCTGACTTTATTCTCTAAAATAGAACATAGCAGTTTGATAATATTGAGGTTTAGGGACTGTGTGGACCAGGTAAGATGTTTTATTTGTACTTTATGTTCCTGAAACCGTGACCTGACACGTCAACCTGTATAAATCAGGGCATCATCATGGAGAACGCCTGCAGGAAACAATTTTTGCACCATAGGATGGATCTGGTCGGCTAAAAGTTCGACATAGTCCTTCCCAGCCAATCTCCCTTTCAGGGTTACATTAGATCCCTTTGAAAACCATGAGATGGACGCCGAAACCCTAAGAAATTCCCTCTCCATGTTTGAGAGCTGACATGAGACAAGCTTGGAGATGGTGTTCTCCATGATGATAATGCTCCGATCCATACAACTAGACGTGTCAGATTGTGGTTTGAGGAACATAAAGACGAAGTCAAACACCTTATCTGGCGCGAACAGTCCCTGAACCTCAATTTCCTCGAACTGCTGTGGAATGTTTTAGGGAACAGAGTCAGGATTCAATATCCAGCAGTAGCATCTCTATATGAACATTGACGATTTATCCGTAAAGAATGGTATAATAATCCCTTAACCACTATTCATGACTTGATTAATTCTCTTCCTTAGTGAATACAGGTGGTATTAAATGTCATACATGGTCCTATGCCATATTGATAAAGAATTTCATGTTTTTCCTAAGTGTTTCCATTATTTTGATAACCACCTGTATATACACATATCCTTGAATTTGCTTTATATGACTCGTTTTAAAATATTAAATAGGGAACTATGTATCAAAATTTATGAAGGAAAATATATAAATGTGTAGTGATACAATTAAGACACTTATTTTTTGAATAAGTATAAATTGAACAGAACAATGTTTTTTAATCCTACTGGATAGTAGTAGGAATAGTGAATTTCACTCAGTTCAATGTTAATCTAGGTAGAAAATTTTTTCAAAGATTTCCGACTTTTTAATTCTCTTCCGTAATACAGATTTTTTTTTACAGATTTTTTCCGTTTACAGATTTTTTGTGTATCTTTTTCATTCATTTTTTTAAAAGTACGTAATATATTGAATTTTGAAACTTTCGATAGTTTGCACACGGATTCATGCATTTTATTTTACTTTTTCATTTTCATGAATCTTTGCGATAAATTTCAAGTAGTCGTCGAATAGTTTTTTGCTATTTTTTTTCTCATTTAAAGTTGCAGAATAAAAATAAATGTATACATACATGAACACAGTCCCACATTATCCGGTGTTCTAACTAACGAAAATATTCTGTTTAAACACGTTTTTAAACAATATTTTGGAGTATTTAGCGAGTTTCATTGCAATACGACCTAGAAATGGTATATATTGCGGTACATTCCCAACGCCACTAAATATTAACAGAGAACGGTAGGAAGGTAATGATCACTGTAAAGGCCTGTTTATGGGCAATTTGCCGTAATGATTGTTCATTAATACATGCATATTATTGCCATAATTTATATTGACTAATCACCATGTTTGAATTGAATTCACCAGATACATCACGGGTGACTCTCTCCGATGGTCTTGATTATCTTTTCAGCCTGTAACTGTCAAATACTAAACTTCCATTGCATGAGCCTAATCGATTTACTACTCAACATATGGAACTTAATCACTTAATGTTTCAGATAGATTTACCCGTTTCGTACTATGAACATTTTTAACAAATCTGTAAGTCCCCCATACTCGCATCAATTTTTACAAAGGGTCAACAGTTTTCAAACACTACTCTCTAAATGGGTTGCAAAGCTTTTCAAATGGAAAGGAAATAATTAAAAATTACATCGCAAACACTTTCAAAGGTAGTACCGTGATTTATTTATTACAGTCATATATATGTTTCTAGAAGCTCAGCAAACGTCAGTTTCATAATCAGGTTTGTCATTTACGTATTATGAACATTTTTACAGACCTTTATGTCGTCTATGTTGGCATTAAAAAACATTAATAATAGGTCAAGAAGTTTTTATGATACCAAGCTCGAAGTGGGTTGCAAAGCTTTTCAAAAGGACAATAAATAACTGGAAATTACATTTCAAACATTTTCAAAGGTAGTACCATGATTTATTCATTCCATCCATTTACAGTGGAATCTCGATCGATCGTTCCTCGAATCATTGTTTTCCCGTATATGAAGTTTATTTTACCCAATCCCGACGATCATATTGCTTTGTTATGTTCCCGCATCTATGGTTTTCCCATATTTATATTCCAATTCAGTCGATCCCTTGAAAATCGGTAGATCGAGATTTCACTGTATTTGTTTCTAGAAGGTCTGCAAACGTAAGTTCCATAGTCAGGTTTGTCATTTATGTATTATGAATATTCTTAACAGATTTTTCAGCTTTTTAGATTAGCATTCAAAAGCATTTACAGCGGGTCAACTGTTTTTAAAACACCAAGCTAGAAATGGTCTGCAAAGCTTTTCAGAATAAAAGTAAATAACTGGGAATCACACTGCAAACTCATTCAAATATAGTGCCGTAATTTATTCAATACCGACGTATATTTGTTTCTAGAGAGGCTCTGCAAACGTCAGTTTCATAGTCAAGTTTGTCATTTCATCATATGATTAAAGAGGCACAATCATGCATTCCCAGAGAGGAGTACGCAAACAAAATATCTCAAATTAAACAATCATATTCAGTTTGAATGTTTCATTACTACCCACACAACCACACAGAGCTAATGGTCATCTATTAGAGCTCGAAATTCATCCATGACATCCAGGACGTAATATAGAGCTCTATAAGATGAAAAAGTAGATGTCTAATAGTCGTACTTCACTTCGACGTCTATTAGAGATCTAAGACGTATTATATACATCTATAAGTCATCTAAGTTTCGATCTCTAATAGATGAAGTCTCTATGGTCGACGTCTATAAAAGATACTGATATAGACATCTTATGGAGCTCTTTTAGACCAGCACCGTCACAAAGCGCCATGATGAACAAACTACACCGCTGCTGTGTTCTTTGTTACCGAGTGGACCTGAATGCTTCATTTGGATCTATAATCACATCGGAATATTGCGGATATCCTTGCTCAACAAGTTTATATCGACTTCCTTTATTTGTTTTAAGGTAAGTGTTAATTCTTAAATAATTTATGCTTAAGGTATAATGACACCTTTGAAACGTCAATTTCTGTCAAAATATTGATTTTTTATTTTTGCTATTTTATGAATGATCTTTTACTTTCAAAATCTGTTTGAATATTGTTTCTAGCTTGTCTAGAACCCAAGTTTTAGGTATTTTAATATTGCTTGGCTGTGAAATTTTACAACTGAAAGTACGTTTCTGCAAACCAGAAGTAAGCAAAAATGTTTGTTTACATTGCTGTTTTTCATGATTTTGTTAGGAAAACTGATTATATACGCACATAAAAACACAAAAATAGTTTTTTAAGCATCTTAATAATATTACGAATTACATCTGCCAACGTTATTTACGGAATTTTGTTTTAGAAATTGGCATTAAACTGTGCATTCCAAATCATTGTTTACGTACGAGTTTGCCCTTTGATAATCATTTAAAAGTCACTAAATCCATTTATTTTTCTCGATATTTTTAGTTTTTTTTCAACGAAAATGCCAAAAGTACTTCTAGAAAACGCAAACGTAAGTTTATGGTAATAAATTTACAAATAAATAATAGTCCTGTTGAAAGTGAAATGCATAATTCTGCATATGTTGGTGATTACCAAAGTTTTTCTGCCAGTTTTTCAAAGCTACAGACGGCTAGTTCTATATCAACAAATGAAAACTGTGGTTCAATGAGTGGTTTTAGAATTTTGGATAATGGAATTGTTTTTAAATATAACTCTGCTGTCCAAGCTGTTTTGCAGATAAACAAACATTATGTGAGGAATCAAGATATAAGCTGTGCTCACATTTTTATATTCAGTGTAAAAACTGAGACTTCCATAAAGGTTTGGCATCTTCAAAAAAAAAAAATATATATAAATTCTCAAATAAATACCAGACTAGTGTATGGCATGCACCAGATTGGTAAAGCTTTTGCTGTAGCATATAAATTATGTTCAACGTTGAATTTACATACACTGACTTAAAACAGCTTACAAAGCTTTGGAATGCAACAAAATGTCATAGCTGCACTTTTTCACTGTGCTTCAAGCACGAATAACCCAAAAGAATAGCATAATAATATAATTTGAAAACCAATAAAATTTTGGATAGTCTTAGAATTCATAACTCAATACTTCAGAGTCAAATGAAATCAAAGACACGCAGGAAATTCCTGAGAGCAGCTAGAAAGACAAAAATTACTGCTTTGGAAAGTAAAGAAGGGGAATTTTACAAAACGGGAGCATTTTAATGCACAATTTGTTGTTTATAAATGCAAAAAAAGTAAGGTAAAAGTTATTTTTGCAGGTTTTCTCAAAATATAAATTCCTCTTATTTACCATACCCGAAACACTATATAACAAAATATGTTAAATTAAGAAATTGTTAAGAAAAGCTGATAAATCTTCACCACAGCTAGTAAATAGAGTATTTGAATTGAGAAATAGAGTATTTGATCAGTGAAATTGTATATCAGTAATATTTTCCTCCTATTAGAGTTCATAGAAAAATTTTATGGTATAGAAGTAACATTAATTGTTCATTTAAATAGACAAGTGTTTGAATGTTACAAAATATATTCTAGTAAATATATTGTGTTGTTAGTGGCAGGTCCATGTTGTATAATTTATATTTTAGTTTACTTATTATCATTATATTTCAATTATATTAATGCATTATTCATGATTTGTTTGCTTGATTTAGACTCTACAAACTGTTTTATCTCTGGAAGAAGCTCTAAAAATTGTTCCAAGACTTTTCCGTTACTAAGCCACCTTATTTCACAATGTAACATTAAAGTATTAATGGAAGCGGAAGAATAATTTTTGTAATATGATTTTTAATAGCTTGGTATATATATCGTACCCACGTGTATTCCCTTTTAATGGCAAAACTGACGGTATATCTTCCTTTGCTGAACAATCTTTGAAAACCATCCTTATAAAAATATTTATTTGTGCTACATTACAAATATCTGTTGATTCATCACACTGTAAACTTAGAAAAACACATTTTTGTAAATCCTCTTTTAATTGTTGTCTGATATTCACAGATATTTCTTCTATTCTACGAGTTACTGAATTTCTGGATAATTGAACTTCCTGGATAGCTAACATAATTTCATTCTTATTTTTAAATTCTTGAAATAATATCTCTGATGCAGCAAGCATTAATTCTTTAATTATGTTACCATCCATTAAAGGTTTTTTTGTGCATTGCAAGTATATGTGCAATCTTAAACGATGCAATAGTAGCAGCTTTTGATTTATTCACGGGCCTGGTAAACAAAGATTGTTGGGCAATTAATGCGGTTTTCATTTCTTTCAATTTCCATTTTCTTAAATTGCTGTTAGGAGGATATTCAGTATCATATTTTTTATGAACTGTTGTGAAATGTCGTTCTATGTTGCATTTTTTCCCAACAGTAACTGTTGAACCACAGGAAAACTATAATAACTGTACTACTATAATAACTGTAATAACTGTACTACTATATTAACTGTACTATATTGTGTAGCTACTTGAGCAGGAGCTACACAATAATGATACCAAAGAACTGTTGGATAGTATATAATTTTATTATTACTCTTTAGTAAGATAAATATTTTAGAGCAGACTTAATATGGAATATACACTCACAAAATTAAAAGATTGCCTGAAGAGAAATTTACTGAAATAACAGTGAAATTGTAGATCAGCAATATTTTCCCATTCGAGTTCATAGAAAAAAGTTTATGGTATAGAATTAACATCAATTGTTCATTTTAATAGTCAAGATTTTGAATGTTATGAAATATATTCTAGTAAATATATTGTGTATGTTTTATGAATTCATATTTATATTCTAAGTTTAAATTATTTTTTTTTAGTATGAAGTAATTACTCAGACTAGTGGCATATTACTCTGACTAGTGGCACAAAAGAAAAAGCTTTCTGCAACTTAAAAATTTCTCATCTTATATTTAGTAAGCAATTATTCAAATTTTTTCTTTATTATTTCATTAATATGTCTATTTAGAATTTAAATCGTTTTCATCCTTTGAGTTTGCTATATTTATTTATTCCTAAAATTATGTTTCATTTTTAGATTAATATTATATATATATATATATATGTGTGTGTGTGTGTGTGTATGTAATATTTTAGTTATATTAAATGTGTGCATATTACGAGTATGCATTAAGTTAAAACCCATCTCACAAAATGTGAATGATATTAAGGTAAACCTAGTGATATTTTCTAACGAATTAAAAATTTATTTATTGTACTTCTAGGTACAGCTAGGAGAAATCCATTGTACAAGCAGGTGACTGACTCAAAAATTGAAACCGTCGTCAAAGACTGGTTAAGGCATGCAAATGCTAGGAGTTCAAAACAAAAAGAAAATTGTGTTGGGGAAATTTTATGATTTTGTATTCAATAAAGCCTTTTATTAAAACATTTTTTCTTTCTTTCTTTGTTGCAGTATTAAAAATATATTTATGTTAAAGAATGTGAACACAAACAATTCTGGATTAATTATTGAAGAAGATAATTTTAATGAAAATCCAACTGAAGCAGAAAAGTTTTTATAAAAATAAATTATGATTTTCATAGATATACTTTTTGAAACTTAATTTATTATGTCCTACTAAGTTACTTTTATAAGTAATGATGGCTGAAAAAGAAAGAGATATGAGATATCTATATATTCAACCAGTATACTGTTGCAGGATTGGGTTTTTGACATTACAAGCATCAAAAAACTGGTTTTAAACTGTCAAAAACCTTTGACGAATAAATAAGTCTTAATCACAATAGCTATTAAAAAGGAAGAAACTTGTTTTCAAGCAAATTTAAAGGTAATTCAGTGTTCAATTTGTGTTTTAATTGTGAAATGTATATTTATTAATTAGAAAAATTGCATTAAAAAATTATATATGCACTTATAATAGTTTAGTTTTTCAATTGAAAAATTAGCATTTTGGTTAATTTTCTTTTTTTCTTAAATTTCAGAATGCATTAATACCAAGTTTTAATGTAAAATATTAGTTTTATTATTATAATATTTAATATTATAATTATTTTTAAATATTTTTACATTAAACATTAGTAATACTGTTATTATTTAAGTAATATATATCACTATTTTTGGCAGTTATAATGTATGACAATTGTCATCGTAATAACATCAAAAGTAGTGGTAAATATTAATATTTACATTGTATTTTGGACCTAAATTTCTTAATAAATTTAGAAAAATGAGTTGAGCTTAATATATTCGAACAATTTGCATTCTAATAGGACATTTTCATGCAAAAATAATTGCTACAGAGATTCTAAAACTAAAAGTAAATTTATGGAAGTATAACAAAAGTGTATAAAAATAATAGTTGTAAATGTATTATTATTTATTAAGTAATAATAATAAGTAATAATACATTAAGCTTAATTTATTTTAAACAATTTGCATTCTAATAGGACATTCTTATGCAAAAATAATTGCTACAGAGATTCTAAAACTAAAAGTAAATTTATGGAAGTATAATAAAGAGTATCAAAATAATAGACACACTATTATTTTTATACTCTACTTCCATAAATTTACTTTTAGTTTTAGAACCTCTGTAGCAATTATTTTTGCATAAGAATGTCCTATTAGAATGCAAATTGTTCAAAATAAATTAAGCTTAATGTATATTACTTATTAATTATTATTACTTAATAAATAATAATACATTTACAACTATTATTTTTATACTCTTTTGTTATACTTCCATTAAATCTACTTTTAGTTTTAGACTCTCTGTAGCAATTATTTTTGCATAAAAATTTCCTATTAGAATGCAATTGTTCGGAAATAAATTAAGCTTAATTTATTATTAAGAAATTAAGATCCAAAATACAATATTTTGGAGGGAATAGTACGTCCTTTAGAGGTCTAAAATATCTAAAATCGCGTACCTTCCACATCGAAATTTCGCTCTTATAGACGTCCTATAGAGCGCCGCTTAGATATCGTAGACGTCTTATGGATCTCAAAGAGAGCACACCTCGGAGCTCCTATAGAGCTCCATTCCACGTGATGTAGATATTTTCGACGTCTTATAGAGGTACGGTTTTATGAGGTGAGGTATTATAGACGTCTAATAGAGATCGGTGTGTTGTGTGGGTAAGAATTCTTAGAAACGTTGTTTCAGAATTAAAAGAGTTTGCAATCTTCCCTCTAATGGACGGGTATATGGGGAAACGATTAAATTAATACGCGCTATATCTACTAAATATCGGAAAACATTCAGCAATGACATTTACGTTTCATTAGGATTTAAATATTCGCGAAGTAATTTGGCGAATTATTTAAAACATTAATGAGTTTTCTCTTAATTATTCGGCATTGATATTTGCTCAGGAAGAAGCAATTGGAACAATTTGTATATACAACATTTAAGCAGTGATATTACGCACTGGCAGTGGTAATAATTTGCATTTAAGTGAAAAATAAATTGTTATGATACGAAATCTGTATAAATTCGCTACTTTGAACAGTTTAATGGAGCATAGATTAAAATTTTTATAAGCGATAGAATTACCAGGCACCAAATGTTTTTTTCAAAATGTGATATATACTATATATATATATATATATATATATATATATATATATATATATATATATATATTATATGATAATAAGGGGAATTATTTTATGATATAAAATGTAACTTTATAATTTAGAATTGTATAGCTATAATATTTCCTAGGTAGAGAGGTAAAAGCGTTGATGAGTTACTAAACATTTTGATTTTACTTGTCAATACCCTCCTAATCTTCCATAAGATACACAGAAAAGCAAATTACTGTTTCAGGTTGGAAAACGCTGCCTGTTTCATGTTGTAATTTTTCTAGGTAGTGTTTGGCGTTCCCACTTTTGCATCATGAAATTTTTTTTTACTCATC
>OU015492.1:119058251-119138319 GCA_907164885.2 Dolomedes plantarius
CCTTGTAAACTAATTTGAAAAACAAGGAGTCAATTTTAGATTCATGGGAAAAATCAAAATTTGCTAGAGGAAGGAAAAGCATGGGAAATGCGTCTCAAGAAGTTCTAGAAAAAGCTCTACTGCTATGGTTCCAGGATGTTAGATCAAGAAATTTTCTGATAAATGGAACCCTAGTACTGACGAAGTCTGATGAATTGGAAAGTCGAATGGGTATTGAAGATTTTAAATGCAGTGATGGATGGCTTTCTCGATTTAAGTCAAGGCACAATATTTCTTATCAAACTGTATGTGGCCAAAGTTCTGATGCAAACGAAGACGTATGCACTAATTTCGCTAGGAAACTGCCAGGGCTTTTCTCTACTTACCTGCCGTAAGATATTTTTAATGCGGCCATAATGGAAAAAGCCATAATGGACTCTATTAATACACTGAAAGCATTTATTCATATGGAACCTTCCTCTGAAAATGAATTGACATGTTTACTTCAAATCGAGAAGCTGGCTGAACAATGTAGGCATCATAAACAGAACCAAACATCCATTTTACAGTTTTTCCCCAAAGTTTATTTCATATTTATAATAAAAGTTTACTTTATACTGCATATCTTCTGCTTCATTTTATGATAAAGTTAAGTCTGTATTGCTTTTTAATATGTTTAACTTTAGATAACATAGTATAATATATTTTCTAGGGTTATACATACTAGGAGAGTTTCTTCTTCAGTCATACACATTTAAAGTTATATATTTTCTCTTAACATCGGACAATTTGAACTTCGGATAGTTCGAACTTTTTTCTGAGAACCTTTGAGTTCGAATTAACGAGCGTCCACTGTATATATATATATATATATATATATATATATATATATATATATATATATATATACTAGGTGAAAACCCGTACTTCGCTACGGAGTACATTCAAATTACATACAACGGTCAATGTATGCAATTCATGCCAAATATATATATATATATATATATATATATATATATATATATATTACGAAGATCAATGTATACAATTGATGTAATATATATATATATATATATATATATATATATTTATAAAAAAATCGTAAAGGATAATTTTATAGACAAATAATGTAGAAGAAATATTCAAATTTAAACCTAATATAAGGAATACTAAAGAATATAGTACAGTTAATATAGTACAGTTTATAGAACATTTCTTTTAGTGTATTTTAATATTTTTTTGGATAATGTCCAATCGTTGTCAAATTAAATACAACGGTCAATGTTTGCAATTCCGGCCAAATATATTATATATATATATCTATATATATATATAGATATATATATATATTATATATATATTATATGATAAATCGAAGATCAATGTATACAATTGTTGTAAAAAAAAAAAAAAAAAAATATATTAATATATATTATATATATATATATATATATATATATAATATATATATATATATATATATATATTATTATATATATATATATATATATATATATATATATATATATATATATATATATATATATATATATATATATATATATATATATATATATATATATATATATATATATATATATTTATAAGAAAATTGTAAAAGATAACTTTATAGATAAAATAATGTAGAAGAAAATATTCAAATTAAATCTAATATAAAGAATACTAAAGAATATAGTATAGTTAATATAGTACAGTTTGTAGAACATTTCTCTTACTGTATTATAATATTTTTTGGATAATGTCCAATTGTCTGCCGCATTAGCAAGGAATTTTTTTTTTCTATTTAGTTGTTATGCACGTGACGATAAATTTATTTAAAGTACCAGAAAAATAAATCATGTGATCAGCATTTAATAAATTAAATTCTAAAAATTAATCTTTAAAATTTCACGAAAAATCAAGAAATGGAGGTAAAGATTCGAAACAATTTCATTTTAAAGGAATTTTTATGATATTTCTCGTGATATAAATTTTATAACCCTCAAAGTATTATTTGAAATGCAAACGTAAAAAAAGTAAAAAAAACAGCTTAAAAATTTAATTTAAATAATCTAAGAAGAATTTTTGAAAAATCTTTCTTAGTGCACCCCTACACTATAAGAAGAATCGCCATGCAAAATGTCAGCCCTTTAGGTCCAGCGGTTTGGCCTGTGAGTTGTATGTCAGTCAATGAATGAGTCAGTTATGGAACTATTTTATATATATACTAGCTGAAAACCCGCGCTTCGCTACGGAGTACATTCAAATTAAATACAACGGTAAATGTATGCAATTAATGCCAAAAAAAATAAATTTATATATTTATAATAAATGAGACGATCAATATATACAATTGATGTAAAAAATATTTATATATATATATATTTATAAAAAAATCATAAGGAATATTTATTATTTTTGGATAATATCCAATCGTCTGCTGCATTAGAAAGAAAAAATGTTTTTTTTGTCTATTTAGTTGTTACGCACGTAACGATAAATTTATTGAAAGTACCAGAAAAATGAGTCAGTTACGGAACTGTTTTATATATATAGACTAGCTGAAAATCCGCACTTCGCTACGGAGTACATTGAAATTAAATACAACGGTCAATGTATTGAACTCATGCAAAAAAACATAATATAGTACAGTTAATATAGTACAGTTTGAGGAATATGATATCTTTTATTGTATTTCAATATTTTTTTGGATAATGTCCAATCGTCTGCCGCATTATCAAGAGAAAAAAAGTATTTTTTTGTCTATTTCGTTTATATGCACGTGACAAAAAGAAATCACGTAGTCGGCATTTAATAAATTAAATTCTAAAAATGAATATTTAAAAATTCCCAAAAAATCAGAAAATGGATTTAAAGGTTCAAAAACGACTTCATTTTAAAGGAATTTTTAGGTATCTTTCTCGTGATGTAAATTTTATAACTCTCAGATTATTATTTTAAATGCAAACTTTAAAGAATGTTACAAAAACAGCTTAAAAATTCAATTTAAAAAATTCTAAGAAGAAATTTTCAAAAATCTTTCTTAGTGCACCCCTACACCATAAGAAGAATCGCCATGCAAAATTTCAACCCTTTACGTCCAGCGGTGTGCGTCATATGTAAGTCATATGTAAGTCCTTTAGCTCCAGCGGTTTGGTCAGTGCGTAGTATGTCAGTGAGTCAGTTACGGAACTGTCATATATATATAGACTAGCTGAAAATCAGCACTTCGCTACGGAGTACATTCAAAGTATGTAAATACAACGGTCAATGTATGCAATTATTGCCAAAAATAAAAAATAAAAAAATATATATATATATATATATTTATAAGAAAATCGTAAGGAATATTTTTATAGACAAAATAATGTAGAAGAAAATATTCAAATTAAATCTAATATAAAGAATACTAAAGAATATAGTACAGTTTGTAGAACATTTCTTTTACTGTATTTTAATATTTTTTTTGATAATGTTCAATCGTCTGCCGTATTATCAAGAAAAAAAAGTATATTTTTTGTCTATTTAGTTGTTAAGCACTTGAAGATAAATTTATTTAAAGTACCAGGAAAATATATCACGTGATCAGCATTTAATAAATTAAATTCTAAAAATGAATCTTTAAAAATTCACCAAAAATCAGGAAATGGAGGTAAATATTCGAAAAAGATTTCATTTTAAAGGAACTTTTATGATCTTTCCATGACATAAATTTTATAACCCTCAAATTATTATTTTAAATGCAAACTTCAAAGAAGTTAAAAAAAACAGCTTAAAAATTTAATTTAAAAAATTCTAAGAAGAATTTTTGAAAAATATTTCTTAGTGCAACCTTACACTATAAGAAGAATCGCCATGCAAAATTTCAGCCCTTTAGGTCCATCGGTTTGGTCTGCGCGTTGTATGTCAGTCAGTGAGTCAGTTTCGGAGCTATTTTATATATATATAGATATATATATTCTAAAGGGTTTCTAATACTACTTTAGATTGAAATAAGCGCGTTCTTCTTCCCGAACACTATATTTAATTCATACACAAAATATAATTTATAGTTGATTAAGTATTACATTTGCAGATTTCGATACATAGACCACCTTTTTAACTCTTTTATCTTCGAGAATTTCAGTTAATATACTTTCATCTTCTGATGAACCAAGACTGTCCTAAAACAGAAACAAGACAGTTGGGAAATTATTCGTCATGTATCCGGTGAATTCCATTGAAACTTAGTAATTAGTCAATATAAACTGTTACGATAATAATCATTAATTAACCCTCTTTACTGCAAATTGGTGGTGTATAAGTATTTACACGGATAATTTCCACCCGCCTATCACGATTTCTTAATACCTAGTGGCGTCAGGAAAGCACAGCATACCTCCTATTTGTCCCTTAAATTCACAAGAAACTTGCAGACTAGTGAAAAGAACATTGCTACAAAACATACACTGCTGGCCACTGTAAATGCAACACCCTGAAGGAAACATGCAAATAACATGAAATTTACAACATACCTTAGCGGAGGTGAGATACGCAAATGATTAAAATTTCAGCGCAGACGCACATCTCGCGCGCCTGTGGCGCCACTTCAAAGCGCTATTTCGACTTGACTTGGAGATTTCGACGATTTCAAGTTCGGCAATTGTGTTTTTCTTGTGTTTTTTTCAAAAAAACGATCAATTATGCCTCGTCGAAAACAACGATCAACTTTTGATCAAGTATCCGAGTTCGACGGAGGAAGGATAGTGGCCTACCGAGATTGTGGATTATCTTTCAGGGAAATCGGTAGTCGTGTTGGACGAAACCAAACAACTGTAATGCGGATATGTGATCGTTGGATGCAGGAGGGTACGACGGACCGGCGTGTTCGATCGCATCCACCTCAGCGCACCACTTCACGTGATGACAGGCAAATTGTGCGCATGGCAGTGACGGATCGCTCAGTCACATCACGAACCATAGCACAGCACATGCAGTCTGTAACGCATCATCCAGTGTCTGCGCGTACCATTCGACACCGTTTACAGTAGAGTGGTCTGTCCGCAAGACGTCCATTGCTTTGTCTACCCTTGACGCAGAACCACAGACGTCTCCGCCGCCAATGGTGCGATGACAGAAGGATGTAGACGGCAGAATGGAATGAAATTGTTTTTAATGACGAGTCACACTTCTGTCTGCAACACCACGATGGTCGCATTCGAGTCTGGAGACACCGTGAAGAGAGGATGCTGAACATCTGCGTTATGCACCGCCACACTGGTCCTGCACCGGGTATTATGGTATGGGGTGGTATTGGATATCACTCTCGCACACCTCTAGTACGCATTGCCGGTACTTTAAACAGCCAGCGCTACATCTCCGAGGTGTTGGAGCCAGTTGTCCTTCCTTACTTTCCGGGCTTGCCCACAGCCATATTTCAACAGGATAATGCGCGACCACACGTGGCACGCATTGTCCAACGGTTCTTCGTCAATCGACAGATTGAATTGCTTCCCTGGCCGCCTCGCTCTCCGGATCTTTCGCCGATAGAAAACATGTGGTCCATGGTTGCTCTACGATTGACCCAGATTCCATCCCCAGCTGCCACAGCAGATCAACTTTGGCAACGTGTGGAAGCTGCTTGGTCTGCTGTACCCCAAGAACTCATCCAAAGTCTCTTTGAATCAATGCCGAGGCGTGTGGCAGCGGTGATCTCCAACAATGGCGGCTACTCTGGCTACTGATTTTGGCAGGTACCACACTTCACAGAAGTCTATAAATTTAATCATTTGATACTTGGTCAACATGTTATCTACAAAATAAACTTTGTTGTGATATCTCTTGTCTTTCTTGGTGTTGCAATTTGGGTGGCCAGCAGTGTATTTACTCACATAAATCGCTACAATTCAAACTTCCAGTAAGGAGGTGCTTCAGGGGATCCAGTACACAAAATTGTTCAAATTTTCGAAAAAAAAATTGGCAAAAAAATTTCTGTGTACTTTTATGCTTAAAATTATGTTTAAATCATGTTTCTATCTTAATTTGAACAGGAAAAAATATTATTTATTTTTGCGATATTCCAATAGTAGCCAATCTTTGTTTAAACCTGTGCGTTTTAATGCATGATGGCGCTTTTTCCCCATTTGACTTTAATTTTGATTCAGAAAATTTGGAAAAATAATATTTAATTTGAAGATATGATTTTTTGAAATAAATTACATAATTGTTTTTGTAATTTTTAATCTAAATATTTAAATTTTTAAAAAAATTTATATTTTAAAAAATGCTGGATTAAAATCAAAACTTTTGTTTTTCTTTTTAATTAAATGAAAAATTTTGAAATTCAGCAAATAATATTTCAAGTTATAACAATTTTAAATTATCGCACTTAAAAAAAAATTAAATAAAAAAAAATTTTAAAACTTTTTGAGACGTTTTATGATGTGATTTTGTTTACTGATTATATTTGCTAATAATCACTAAAAGATTCAAAATTTTACCTCAATAAATAAAAATAAAAATTTAATGTTTCCCGGACCCCCTTAATACATGTATAGCAGGGGTGGGTAGACTTTTCCAGAGTACGGGCTACTTCTAATGTTTTCAAGGTGTTGCGGCCCACCCAGTGGCGTAGGTGTGGTGAGCTAAAAAAAAGGTCTACAATATTTATTATAACTTAAGAATAAATACGGAATATGTACTTACCTACATAACTACAATAAAAAAAACTCGGTGTCTATGGCGTCGGTGTGCTATAAATATGTTTCTTTTAGTATGAGCGTCTTAGGTCTTAGTAAAGACGGTCACCCCAAAATGTCTTGGTGGTTCACCGGTCGATCGCGATCGACTTAATGCCCACCCCTGAGGAATAGTATCCATTCTGCATACTTTAAAGTGAAATTTTACCTAGGTATAAGTAGCGAATGCTAGTAATTTAATGGAAGGATTTCTATAAAACAATATATTGATTCGACGAATCCTTGCGCGAATGGTGTCTGTGGGTTCGAGTCCTACTTTTGGCAGGGATGTTTATGTGTCGTTCGGAATAAGCTTTAAGCAGTAGGCCCAGGTCTAATTATCCCTCGTCTAGCAAAATATGACCACAGCGCTCTCTAAACCAACCAACCTTGCGCAAATTCTGTGATCGAACTGGGGCGAACTGATCGCAGTGGATTTTCACCGACCGTCATCATTCTCTGCACGAATCAGAATTAATCCAAATTTGCTTATTGGAAACTAAATCCAACATAAAAAATTATCAATTCTCCTCTTTTCTTCATTCTGGTTTAATCCAAATCAACAAAAAGTCGTAACAATCGTTTAAGACTTTCTATAACTTTCAATTTCTTAGTTCATTCATACCATAAACAATCAGAAAACCACGCTAGGGTTAAAAGCGCTTAATCAGGACACATATCAGGATGTATAAATGCTCGCTTACACCAATTTCCCATTAGATACTGAACTAACACGTAAGTAACAACAGTTACTAGACAGAAAATTACTAGGCAGAATTACGCGCAAATAGCCGATTATTTATCCTAAGGAACTCAATCCTTTTCTTATAAATTAATCATAGGACACATAATCTTAGAGCATTAGCTGAATACTTAGTTGTTTTTGGAAACATCCGCCTTTTGACCCTGTTTAAAGTTGTCGCTTGCGGAGGATGGTATATAATATTTTTTCTTCCTGCGACTTGATTGGAGCAATTTTTGCCGAAGGGTAAAAAAATAAGTTTGCGCTGAGAAACAGATATGTGTGAATCGTACCTCTAACAATATGTCGCTTATAAGGGTTTTTGCTTCATGTCTAAATCATACATGGAGACTTTAGAGATTGATAACCATATATAGACATACTTCATATAATAAAAAGATTTACCCGCAATCTTCGTTGTGGATTTCGAAAGAAAATTCTAATTTACTAAAATCATGCACAAATACTACTAAAAATATCTTGAAAACTAGAGTTATGTAAAGAAGATAACTTTTCCTCTTTAACGTGTTGAAAAATATTTATAAAACACTATGACAAACTATTTTGAAAATTTTCCTACGTACAAATGCTAAAATATTATGCAGGCAGAATTTCAGAATCATGATATACGTAAAAAACAATGCAGATTTCAAATCTTTAATTTCCTCATTGTGCACAGATACTTTGACTTGAACTCATATTCAGAATTTTCGGTCCAAAAACAGTTCACAACTACATAAAGTGATCATTTTAAATCTACGGTTAAAATGACATTAAACTTGGCATTTTAAAAATCACTGTTGTACAAACTGAATTAAAAAATGAATAGCAGTGGATCAAAAGAACCATCTTTAATCGTTTAACATCTTTGTTTAACATTTTGTTACATAGTTCTTACAAGTATCTAAAAGTGGGTCTTGAGTAAACAATATGTGACGGTTATCTGTTTTTACTTCATCTCATTCACGCAAAATCTCCAATAGTTGAAACGAAATTCTAAAAATCAACATGTTAATCGAAATTACTCGTCGATTTTCTCTACACGTGATTTACATTATACACAGGGTGAACGTAAAACACGTGTTCTCCTGACTACAACAAGGGAAGTAGTTCAGAGAATTTTTTCTTATCGACGTCCTCCGCTAATCGAGAAGTTTTGAATATTTGGTAATTATTTTTTCCCATTCATTCATTATTATTTCTGTTTAACTGAAAGACATTAACGGAAAATCGCAACCAATTGGATTCCCGTCAAATTTGCTGATAAGACTAAGTATATCAAAAGAACCCCATTTTCGGGCTAATGATCAGGATTATCTATACGGAACTTAACAGGGAGATTCGCTTCCTAAATCTTCTTCCGTAATAATTTGCGTGTCTCTTGGCAGGTAAAGGCTTCAGGAATATCTGTCTATTTATTTTCTTCCTTTCGTCGATTCACGAGAATTGGCTGTCTAGTAATCGTACAGTTGTAATCGAAACAGTTGTAAACGAAATAGTGCATAGCTTACTTATTTGAATCCATAGTAAAGGAATTCAATTATAGATCGTGTTTGGCTTATTTTAGATTGAAAACAGAATGTAGATATAAGCAGTGGATCTACATGATCAATTGTTACCCAATAATGATTCTTAATAAACTGCAATACACGGGGGCAAGACATAGCCATCCTGTTAAGATCCAAGTCGCCAGGAGATAATTTTATCTACTCGGCCATTTTTTATGGCTGTAAAGTTCGTGTTAACTTTTACAAAATATAGGCAATGTAGTTCGTTCAATAGTGTTGTGTTAGGCTACTGGAACCCGATACTGGTGTTACTCCGTTCTACCGGACGGGACCCGTTAGAATGACCATGCCATCCTGCTAGGATCCTAGTCAATGAGGAATAGTTGTTCCTACTCGGCATGATTTTAGATCTGTACATGTTTAAATTAACATTGCAAAACATAAATAATGTAGAGATTTCAGAAATTGGGGTTTTTACCCCATTATAGCCCGAAGTAGGAAATCGACCAGCTATAGTTGTTCCTACTCGGCAATCGTTTAGAACTGTAAGTTCGAATTAAAATACAAAGCGTAGATAAAGTGTGACATTCAAAATTATGGTGTTTTGACACTACTCTGTGCAGATAAGCGTTAGGTTTACCTAAATAACAACTAATCACTGATATATTATTTTCTCGAAAGATAAAGAACAAAATTTCTTTTCAGCACGAGAAAATTTTACAAAAAACATCTTAAATGAAGAAACTGAGTATATTTTACTTAATCAACCAAACTTTCAATCCGGTAGTCGACAATTGAAAACAGGACATTTAACATACGAAAGGAGGACATTTTTTCTAATCTTACAAAATTCGGTCGTTTAAAACATCCAATTTTTTTTTCTCTATCCTACGATCCGCACGTTGCGTCTGTTTTATTAAAATACAATACTAGACATTTTTATCGTATTCGAAAGATAAAATATCGGATCGAGTTTGTTATATTTTTATATTGAATGGAAAATAATATGCGCCTTATTTTAAATTATCATTAAATTGGTCATTTCATTTTGCTAAAAATGTTTAATACCTTATGCAAGTACTGAATATTTTAACTGAGTATATTAACATAAAATGGATGCTTAAACGTTTTAACATGTCTTATATGTAAGGCAAAAAATCTATTGTAGGAATATTTAAAACCTTTTTTAATACATCAATACATATATATTCATCAATATATATATATATATATATATATATATATATATATATATATATATATATATATATATATATATATATACTGAAGTGCCACTGAATTAGGGATAGCAAAGCCTATGCAAATTGTGTAGCGCTGCACATCATGTATGCGCAAGTGAGGAGGCTGTGGTAACTGCATATATAGCGCGTACTATGGTTGTTCTGAATTAGTTGTTGGAATTGCCAATATGGGTAAACTGCCGGATTTAGCCGCCTTCGATCGCGGACAAATCGTAGGTGCGCGACGCATGGGCCATTCAATTTCCGAAATCGTCAGACAGCTAGGATTTTCAAGGTCGACAGTGTCAACAGTATACCAAGAATACATGGATGGTGGAAAAAAAAAACTAGCGATCGGGCAAACTGCAAAGGACCATTAGCCTTGACAGTGCTTGGTGAGAGACGGCTCAGGCGTATTGTACGTAGCCAGCGAAGGCAAACATTAGCTCAAATTACCACCCAGTTTAATGACGGTGCCAGTCGTACAGTCAGTAAACGGACGGTGCAACGCTCGCTTCACCGTATGGGTTTCGGGAGCCGTCGACCTACGACAGTACCATTGCTCTATACTCGCCATCGGGCAGCACGACTTGCCTCGGCAAGAAAGCACAGAGACTGTAGTGTAGTGGACTGGAAACGAGTAGCATGGAGTGATAAGTGTCGATTCCGACTACTTAACTCCGACGGGAGGCTGAGAATATGGCGTCAGGCTCATGAAGCCATGGATCCTGCATGCCTGGCTGGAACTGTACAAGGGCATGGTGGCTCAATCATGGTCTGGGGTGTTTTTTCGTGGCAGAGTTTGGGATCTTTGGTGCGTGTACCAACCTCCCTCAATGCAATTCGGTACGTAGAGTTGCTGGGTGATCACCTCCATCCGTTTATGCTGTTCTGTTATCCGCACGGTATTGGAGTTTTCCAGCAAGACAACTGTACCTCTCACAAGTCCCGGTTGGCTACTGGCTGGTTGGATGAGCATTCCTCTGACTTCTCTGTCATGAATTGGCCACCTAGAAGCCCAGACTTAAATCCTATTGAGAATCTTTGGGATGTTTTGGAACAAGGTGTGAAAGGCCATCGCACAGCACAGAAGAACCTTACTGAATTATGGATAGCTTTAGTCAATATTTGGCAAGCCATTCCAGTCGAACGTTTCCAGAAACTTGTTGAATCTATGCCTCGTCGTGTAACAGCCGTTATCAAGGCCAGAGGAGGCTCAACTCGTTACTTGGTAGGTATCCCTAATTCAGTGGCATTTCAGTCTATATATATATATATATATATATATATATATATATATATATATATATATATATATATATATGTATGTATATATATACTATATATGCATATATATGCATATATATGAATTTTTGGCCTGAAAAAGAAATATTTTTTTATACATGAACGTTTTATTTAACATGAACGTTTTATTTATTTCCAAATGTTATTTTGGAAAAGAAGTACAAAATATGTTGTATTAAAGTAATAAAAGTAGGAAAAAATTAATACTTTCATGATGAATAACAACACAAGAACTTCCTGTTACATAATGCTAAGAGAAAAATTAACTTGTTTATAAATAAGTAATTATCTTTTAATCTTTACTAATTTTTTCAGAATCACATTAATACCCAATTACATTTCTTTTTATAAAAATGTAAGCTATAGTTAATCTTATAAAAAAATATCCGCTATTAAAAAAAATCAGGATAATTTATATAATATTAGAAATAAAAGCATAATACTTAAGAATTAAAAAAAAATAGATAGGAAAAATGTTAGTTATTTACAGTATAAAAAAAGAATCTGTTTTCCATTTATTTTGTAACGATAACTGAATGTGTATAATGTTAAAAGAAATTTTACGCCCCGCAAGAAACTGCTTTTTCTAGTAATGGAATTATAGTGTAACCAGTAATATGGTAAAACAATTTTGCTAGAAGGGAAAAATTATTATTTTCCTAAAAAAATTTCTTCGAATCATTTGAAAGCGGTAGAATACAAAAGCATTAATGGGATGCAGAAAGTTAAATAATGATTTCTGTCCCTAAGCTGTAAATTTTGAAACAGATACTTTCTTGTTTTGAGTCTCTTTTAAAAATAATTCTGAAGTACGAATTTTTCTTGTTTTTCAAATATATGAATTTATATATTTTTTCTTTTGTGATTGTATTTTGAATTTCTAGCATTTTAAGCACCAGTGTTAAAAAAAGTTTTATAATTGAAAAAAAAAAATATTATTTTACTCATTTTAAAGAAAGCATTGAGAGTACTGGAAACTTTTGCTACACGATTTAGTGTAAAGTGGAATTGAAACGCTTCATATGGACAATACACTTTGGACTCTGTTGTTGTAATAAGGGAACTTTGATCGTTTGTTAAAAAAAGTATTATAAAATAAAATCACTAGTTAGGAAGAATAACAATATCTGTGTTGCAGTGTACACTCTCTCATTCTGTAGATTCCGTATTGAAACTAAGAAATATAAACCTTTTTTTATATCACTGCCACATAAATGTAATAAGTAGAAAGTTCACAAAAAATAATAAATGCATAAAACAAAAGTTTATTTTCCTTGTGTTGGGAGGAATTTATAAATTGAGGTTAGAGAGAGAACCTTAAAAATCACCTATGATATTAATAGAGTCTTTAAGAAGACCTGGGGCCCTAAGGTTGTAAATGTAAAGGAAATTTATGACAAAGTAATAGAGAGAATTTTGTTGCATGGAATCCAGGCATAGTACACTAACAATATGAATAATAAACTTAAACAACTACAGAGACCCTTTTTAATCATGATCAATAAATGTTATCGGACAGTCTCTACAGACGCATTAAGTGTCTTGGCTGGTTGTATCCCACTGGATATAAAAGGTAAAATGGAGTCGCTATTGTATACGATCTATAATGATGGCGAACAAATCCAGATTGAAGATTTTGTTTTTAATGACATGAATAGCGAGATTAAAAATAAAAATTTAAGGAAAATTAGAGAGTTAACTAAATATAGTTGGTCATTTAATTTAAAGCCTATAACAAGTACGAAATTTTATACGGGTGATTCGAAGATAAATCATGAAGTTGGGTCCGCTTGCATTAAATACATAAATAATGAAGAGATAGAAATAAATTATAACAGATTGAATGATCATGCTTCCTCCTATACGGCTGAAGTTATAGCTATAAAAATGGCTCTCACTAACGCAATTAACAATGGAATAAATGAATTAGGTATGTTTAGTGACCCAAGGAGTGCGTTGCAATCATTGAGCACTTACTATTATAAGGATAGTCAACTTGAAGATATTAAGAGTTTAATAGTTAATAATAATCTAAGGGTCCATTTTCATTGGGTAAAGGCCCATGTTGGCTATGCCGAAAATGAGGAAGTAGACCTGGCAGCCAACCTTGCTACTACGAGAGACCAGATCGATGAAGAAATTAAATATACCAGGACCCAGATTAAAGCAAAAATCATAGATTGGGGCTTGAGTGTATGGCAAGACAGGTGGAATAGAAGTCACCGTGGCAGACCTGTTTATAGCATTTTTCCTCATCTTCAAATTTTTTTATTAACCAGGCCATCACTCAGCACGGCTGTTTCGGCTCATATCAAAGAAGGTTTTTTGCAAAACCTGACTCTTGCGAATGCGGTGCTGTACAGACTACGGAACACTGTCTGAAAGTATGTGACAGAAGGAAAGATCCACTTTCCAAACTTCCTAGAGCAGTGTTGAATGGGCCGGATAACCAATTTTATTTGGATTATTATTGTTGTAGATTCATAACGATTGTAATGAAACACCTATTAGCTGAACATTACCCTTTTCAGGGTACCTCTCCTTCCTAAATTGGCTGGGAATAACGAAACTTGGCCTATATTTATAATTTATTATTTATAACTATAATGGTTATGCTTATATTGTTTGTAAAGGTGCTTTTTTTAGACTTACAGTTAAGTTTATAATTCTGGTTTGCTGTTTATATTTGAATGTAAATTTTGTATTTTTGCATAGTGATTCTATAAATTGTAGCAATTGTATATATATGATTTTGTAGTTAGATGTATTTGAGTTTATCTCGTGTATTGAGTTGTGAGGCTTTTGAGCTTTGCTGATTTGAATTATGAAAGAAATGTAATGTAATTGTTGAAATATGTAAGACAACGCACCTCTAGTCGTCAGTCATTACTTACCGTATACCTTCGGGCATGGCCGGTATTGCTTTTGGATTATAAATTGAGGCATTTTAATATATTTTGAGCAATTTTAATCTTACTGAACAACATGATGAGATTTAAAATTGAGGTATTTTAAGGCATTTGTCTTTAATTTTAATCGTCTTGAATTTGACGAGTCTTTAATTTCAGGTATTTTAAATGATTACAAAGAAATTTTAATGTTATTGAACACGATGACTCTGGAAATCCTGGAACTTAACCCATCGGTCGGAAGATCTGTATCTGAGACTGGTATGGTTTCATTATTCAACATTTCAGGCCCCACCCTTTGACCTTGGGTACTGAGAGTCTACAAGTGTTTCAGCCACCATCTTGTCTTCAGTGTGGAACGGGTGATTCGTGACGCCAGACTTCTATGGTTCAATTATGTGCCATTTTTCCAGAACATTGTCTGTCTACTAGACAGATATTTCTACTAATGTACGTCTAAATATCTGTATGTCAAGCAGATGTTCTTGCTAATGTATTACTCAGTATCTGCCTGCTAGGTCATATGTTCCCACTATTGTGTTTTCATTGTTTAAATATATTTTGTAATATCCATTCCAGTTTCATCAAAAACGTTTATTTATTGTAAATCTTAATTTTTATTTTTTTATTTTCCAATGGCAAGAATTGCAGGACACCAGATATCCAAAAGATAAAAGTACAGGAACAAGACAGAAAAATTACATTAGTTAATCCATCAACTTATGTCTGGCAATCCAATAGCGCCCCCATACAGAAACGGGAGGTAGAGCAGGTCAAGAAGCAAGGTGAAGCATGTCCATTTCTTCCTGGTTATCACATCTTAAAATATTTATTTGTTAAATATTTTTGTCTCTTGAGAATTTCATATTTCTGATCCTTTTTGAATTTTTTTCCCATGTAGATTTTGATAATTCCAGATTTCTGAAAAAAATTCTCTATAAATTTTTATTCTGGATTTTATTATATAGATTTTTTATATTTTTATCCTTATGCCTTAGTTCTCATACTTTTAAAATCCTGATCTGTTTATTTCTCAATTCTGACTTTTGAATTTATTTTAGGAATTTCCTTTTAAATAATGTTTGATTATTTTCATCTCCTCCTACTTTTATAACAATGAAGAGATCTTTTTTTTTTAAGTATTAAAAAAATGAATTAATGTTACTTCTTTTGAAACGAAGGATGAGTAAGACTGATTTTCTTAAAAAGTAATTTTTTCAAAATTAAATATAAAAATATGTATTGTTGTTTTCTACTTTTCTTTTGTCAGAAGTTTAAAATAATTACAAGATAAAAATAACTTTTTATATACCATGTTTTTAAATTTTCTGTTGAATCATATAAACTTGAAAATTCTATGTATTAATAAATACTTTTTAAAAATATTTAAATGAATTATCCCATAAACTTAAAAGAAAATGAAGTTAATTGGAAGTTAACTCGCGTTAACTTTTTGTTCCCGTTCCGGTCGATAGATGGCTGTACCAGTCTACAATACAAAATTAGCTGAAAATAATAAAAGCAAGGTAAATATCTGCTTAAAGATGGCTTAAAGTATTAAAAACATGCATTGTTATCGAGTTCTGAGCTATTCTAAAAGTTTCAAAAGTTGGTAAAAAATCGATTGCAAGATTTGTACTGGACAAACACACAAACACACACACAAACAAGAAAGCAACTTAATTAAAACATGTAAATAAAGTATTGTTGAAAATAAAAATATGTATCTGCCTATGTGAACCTGAAACTCTAGTTAGGAATACCTGGGAAACAGATTTTCTATCAATATCTGCCTCACAGGCATATATTCCCACTAAGCGGGGGAAATATCATGCTCCGACCGAAGGGTTAATATAGTCATGAGCAATTTTCCCTTATTGAACACGATGGGTATTGAAATACACGGAAAGGAATATTGCATAACTTCGTATTCCACTCTTGGTATGGATTGATAACAAACCATAAACATTCTAATAAATATCATTTGTTAAGTTTAGATTGGAAGCAAATATATCATTTTTAATTTATTTGGAATGACCACAGTATATGTGGCTAAAGTTTATTATTTCATAACCACATAAAAACATCTATTTAACACAGTAACTAAGACTATTAGAATTTTTAAATATTACATCCCTTACTGTATTTAAACTAAATGGGAATAATCACATGATGCCGTCCATGTATTTAACTTATAAACAAACCGGTAACATTTTAAAATATGTAAATATGTTTAATAGAATCCAATCACACTTTTAGAAACTTAAATTCTTTCGTCCCTAATAATACTATATTTTTATGTAATTTATCAGTTATATATAATACCTGATTAAGTTTTAGCTGCCAGTTATCAAATTTGATTCAATATTGCAAGTTTTGTACAATTGTGGAGAAAAGCGAAAACATGGCGAATGATGTCTTCTTTTTTAGCATTATTCAATAAAAAATATATTTCGCTCATTCTCTGGTAAAAGATTTTAGGTTTCAATACGACTGCTTGCACTAACTACAAATAATTGCTATTTTCCCCTAAAAAAATTAAAAATATGGAAATCTTTTTGTGAGACTAATTGTCTTTAACGTAGCAATGATGGTTAAATGCAAAAAAAGTCTAATTAATAAGATCAAAAATGTAATTAATTCGTCTAATTAATCGGTCTAATTAATCTCTGAACTCGTCATAGTTCTGGGACATCTTGTGATCAAATGCTGATAACTAAAACTGGAAGGATTACAAATATGTTTCCCATCATATCCCATTATTTTTGTTATTATATTTTACAGTCACTGATTACCTCATATTTTCTACTTTCAAACAGTAATAAAAGTAGAAATTTATATAATTATTTTCTATTTATTTCAGTTTAGAAAATGATTACTAAATATTGTAAAATATGTTTACCCCATTTTAGGATAATTTAGTCTATATACCCAATCGTGAAAAGCTTAATTATGTTTAATATGTCCGAACTAATTCTTAAATAAATTAGATACTTGCACAATTGTATTTTAATCCCTCGATTGGAATGACTATTTAAAAAATAATTTACTGTATTTAATCTAGAACCTCAGTTCCAATGCTTTCGGAGTGATAATTTCATCTGAATAAACACGTTCTCCACTCATTATAACAGGAACCAATAACGATCTTTCATTTTATACTTTACGAGATTGTTCAAACTGGGAGAGGAAGGTACCTCTGACATAGAGACTTAAGTTCAGCAGCATGATTCTCTGAGATCCATTCCTAATTCAAATAAATTGAAAATTTCATCAACCAATTGAGCTCAAGGCTACGAAAAGTTTCCGTTCTCACAGAATGTCAATTAGATTTTCTTAGATGAGGACTATATTCTTAGTAACATCTTCTCGCTAAGCTAAACTGAATTATTCCTGAATAAATTCGCCTCGGGGAATCTGAAAATTTTGCACATACTTCCGTATATGCTTGAGGATTTTCATCCGTATGAATTTGCTTATTAAAGTGCGTAAGAGTAAATGATTTCTTCTAGTTTAAAATCTCCCGCGAATACGTTTTAACTACTTATAAACATTCTCTACATTTCAATATTAGAAATACTCTTCGATTATTGTTTTCTATGTGGTGTTGATATTTGTTTTGGTGGTAGTTATGTCAGATGTTAATACCAGCATTGATATTCTCCATAGAGTTTTAATTTTTAGCTAAACAAGAGCAAAAGGGGCCAAAACAGCTAAAGTGTTTTATTTTCCCCATACTCCATACTTTGGTCAAGTTACACCATCAGCCTCTTTCGGGAAACCCAATAAAGTCTTGCTACAATAAAATTAATATGAACATTATCTGACGAGAAGCTTACAATGTCTTTGAGTTCTGGGCAACTGCGAAGGAGGGCACAAGTTATATCGTTGATGTCACATGTTGGACACCACATTTCCAGAGAAGTCACAGATAAGTGAAATAAAAAATGGTACATAGGAATGGAATGTAACAATTAAAGGAAGTGATGCGAAGTCAAAATGCAAAATTTCCTTCTGCCATAGTTCTTTAAAAATGAAACATAAGTTTTGAAGCTGATTCAGTTCATCGTAAATAGTTTTTAAAGGAAACAAAGTAAAATGAAAGTATTTTTAAATAAAGAAAAACTGGTAACACTGTTACGTAAGTTTTGAAGGTGATTATTCACCTGCCAGTTTTTCTTTGTTATTAATAGAAACAAAGTAAAATAAAACTTTGTAAAAAATTAAAAAGTTAATAGTGTTACATAATTTTCTTAACTGAGTACTTTCGATCTAATTGCAGAAGTTCATATAAGTCAAGAAAGTTAAAAAATAGTTTGTAAAATATGAAAATAATAATAATATTTCGTACGTTTTGAAGCCAATTACCTTCTTTCCTATTAAACATCGTTATTGAAATCAAGAAAGTAAAATAATAGTTTGTAAAAGAGAAAAAAATAGCAATGTTAAGCTAGTTTCGAAGCTGACTATAGACAAAATAGACATAGAAGCTGACCCTAGTGCAAAAGGCAGTTAGAGTCAATAAAGAAACATAATATTTAGCAAAAAATAACTAAAAAAATTTGTGTTTGAGACACTTGAGAACAGAGAGTAGATACAAATTCAATTTAGTGTTAGGATATTTGCAGTTGTTGTCTTTGAGGAGAAACCTGGATTCATTTTCTGTGTTTTATTCGTCATTCGTAGTGAAATTCTGAAATCACAGGGAAATACGTATACTACAGTTCCTCCTTGTCAATATTTTGCAAATATCTTGCGTCTGTACTTTGGACAATACTTTCGAAATACGGCGACGGACGATGAAAGACTGTTGTTGCTGCCTTGTCCAAATTAATTAAAATAATAAAATATATACCACCACAAAAAAAGATAATTTATCACCAGTCTAACAACTCTAACAGCGGAAGTTTGACCAACGATTGAATCCCGTAACTCAAAATTTGAGAAATTTGTTAACTTTTAAGACGTTATTCATTACGATTTAATGAGATTTTCTTAAAACTTTCGCACTTGTGTCATTTAATTAATACAATCCTCGTTATCAGTAGTGAAGTCAGGTCTCATTTATATTCATTTATTTCACAATCATTAAATATTAAAATGTCCATAATCGTCCTGTAATAAATAAAAAAGTCCTTTGGCCAATATTTATAACCTGTACTTCAAAAACTCCACCTCTAGTACGTACTAAAAAGAACAAAATTGGCTGTAAAAGATAAAGTGTGGAAAAACTTTCATTTACGCATTGCTGCAAATTGCCGTTCTGAAGTCGAAAAAAGAAATAAAGTACAATTTTTCTGACTTTGGAACGGGAGCAGGCTTTAAAATAGCAACTTATGGTATGAAGACCAAAGTTCATACCCTCTGTATACGTGTTTATAGCTTTCAACCCCGAGTAACATGACTGCATTTTATGACCTACGAATTCATGATATGAGAAACGATAGATAAGAAAGTTATTCTGACAGATTTTGCTTCAGGTGAAATAAAATGAATTTTGCACAATTTAAATTCAATTATCTTATATGACTTGAAGAAATGGATTGGAGTGAAAAATTTATCGACCATATGTATGAATGTATGTATTTATGTGTGTGTGTGTGTGTGTGTGTACCTCTAAGAAAATAAAGTTTTTTAATTTAAGATTAACATAATTTATATGGTTTGCGGGAGAGCAGTTTTAGAACGGAATTAAGACAGATAATGAGTAAAAACAATTTATTCTTGATCATGGGTAGGCACGTTGTATAATCTAATACTAAAAAGACTACAACTTCAATAAAGTTTTCGTAGACAAAAGTGCTATTAAAATTTCAATAACAGATTGAAAGTCCCATTTTATACTGTTTAACGAATTCAATTAGTCTTAGAAATTGCTTACCACGTCGTAGAATACGTTAAAATACGTTTTCCCAAAGTAAAAAGGAAAAAAGGGGTAAATTTCTGAAAGTAAATTTGAAGCAAATTACTTTATTTTTATATAAAATTCAGGAAAATAGCTATTTTCTCTTAACTTAATCTTCTTCTTAATTTATCTATTCTTGCAAAATTGCTTAAACTTCTCTTTATATATTCACCTTCTTTTTGAAATGAAATTCTTAATTTCACATAACTCTTTGATATTTCTCTTTCAAAATTTAAAAAAACCATGATGTAAATGATATTATATGAACGGTTATTATGGAAATGGTATAATGGTTCTTATAATTATTAATATATGCTCATTCACAATTTCCAACTCTTAAATGTGAATGATATAATAATTTAACGACAACGTTAAATCACACCATAGGGAATATTTTTTGGGATATGTAAACTTGCGTTTAGGTTCAACTATCCTATGTGACTTAAATTAATAGATTTAGGTGAGAAATGCATTGAATATTAGTAATATATATATATATATATATATATATATATATATATATATATATATATATATATATATATATATATATATATATATATATATATATATATATATATATATATATATATATATATATGTATATATATATATATATATATATATATATATATATGTATATATATGTGTGTATATATATATATATATATATATATATATATATGTATATATATATATACATATACATATATATATATATATATATATATATATATATATATATATATATATATATATATATATATATATATATATATATATATATATATACAGTCGAACCTCCATATATCGAACTTCCTTATCGAACTCTTAGCAAATCTCCATGTTCATTACATAGAAAAACTGTTTCTATATATCGAAAAAATCTCTATATATCGAATTTTTTTTCACGACATATTGGGAGATTTTATTCCACTTTAAATTAAAATCTCCCAATTTTTAGTGTTTGAAACAATACTTCGTGGACCCCTGATAAATTTTTTATTGGACTGAATAAATGCGAGCATTTCTTTGATGAACTTTCCGGAAAACTGGCTGTTCAGCAAGATATTCGTAGTTTTTTTTTTTTTTAAGAATGTAACTGTGATCACTGTAACCACTGTCTGGATTATTGTTTTTTAAAGGTATATAGTACTCAATAAATCTTTCACATTAATTCATTTTTTAGTGAACTTTTATTTAATGTGATTCGCATATAAATTGGAAATGGAGATTCGTATACGAAAATTAGCTTTAATTTTAATGTTTTAGGAGAATTATGATAAAACTAAGATCAATTCTATATATCGAAATTTTTTCCGGCATTTTGCTACTTCGATATATATAGTTTCGACTATATATATATATATATATATATATATATATATATATATATATATACACCACTGAAGTGCCACTGAATTAGAGATACCTACCTAGTAACGAGTTGGGCCTCCTCTGGCCTTCATAACGGCTGCCACACGACGAGGCATAGATTCAACAAGTTTCTGGAAACGTTCAGCGGGAATGGCGTGCCAAATATTGGCTAAAGCTGTCCATAATTCAGTAAGGTTCTTTGGTGCTGTGTGATGGCCTTTCACGCCTTGTTACAAAACATCCCAAATATGCTCAATAGGATTTATGTCTGGGCCTCTAGGTGGCCAACTCATGACAGAGAAGTCAGAGGAATGCTCATCCAACCAGCCAGTAGGCAACCCTGATTTGTGAGAGGTACAGTTGTCTTGATGGAAAACTCCATTACCGTGCGGATAACAGAACAGCATAAACGGATGGAGCTGATCACCCAGCAACTCTACGTACCGAATTGCATTGAGAGAGGTTGGTACACGCACCAAAGATCCCAAACTATGCCACGAAAAAACACCCCAGACCATGATTCAGCCACCATACCCTTGTACAGTTCCAGGCATGCAGGATCCATGGCTTCATGAGCCTGACGCCATATTCTCAGCCTCCCGTCGGCGTTAAGTAGTCGGAATCGAGACTCATCACTCCATGCTACTCGTTTCCAGTCCTCTACACTCCAGTCTCTGTCCTCTCTTGCCCAGGCAAGTCGTGCAGCCCGATGGCGAGTATAGAGCAATGGTACTCTCGTAGGTCGACGGCTCCCGAAACCCATACGGTGAAGCGAGCGTTGCACAGTCCGTTTACTGACTGTACGACTGGCACCGTCATTAAAGTGGGTGGAAATTTGAGCTAATGTTTGGTTTCGATGACTACGTACAATACGCCTGAGCCGTCTCTCACCACGTACTGTCAAGGCTAATTGTCCTTTGCAGTTTGCCAGATCGCTAGTTTTTTTTCCACCATCCATGTATTCTTGGTATACTCTTGACACTGTCGACCTTGAAAATCCTAGCTGTCTGACGATTTCGGAAATTGAATGGCCCATGCGTCGCGCACCTACGATTTGACAGTGATCGAAGGCGTCTAAATCATTCAGTTTACCCATACTGGCAATTCCAACAACTAATTCAGAACAACCACAGTACGCGCTATATATGCAGTTACCCCAGCGCCCTCACTTGCGCATACATGATGCACAGCGCTACACAATTTGCATAGGCTTTCCTATCCCTAATTCGGTGGCACTTCAGTGTATATATATGTATGTGTGTGTGTGTGTGTGTGTAAGTAAAACATATAATAAGCAGAAAAATTATTAAATTCGTAAATGTTCTTCACTGCTTACTTGGGACAGAAGAAACAATCGGGAAAAATCAAAACAAAATGACATCTCGGCTTATAAAACAGGCTGCTAATCTATGCTTGGTATAGGGTTATTCAGTCCCCAGACAATAGCTTACGGTAGATTTGGCCAAGCGTTTTATCGGAACTGCTAGAGAGAGATTATTAGATTATTTTACAGGTAGTTAATCCCCTTCCCAATGCCTATGGGAAAGCTTTTGGTCAGTACTGATGGAACCTTATATGATCAAATGCATATTTTGAATTTCCTTTTCCTTCATTTGAATATAATTGGTTAAATGCAATAAACGAAACTTTTTAATTTTTAAAAAATTAATTTTAATAAAAAAATTAATGTCTATCGACAGAAATAAATATGTTAATATCATTTAAGAAATTTACTATTAAAATTTGTTTCAATTATTTTTTTTATTTTTTGTTTAAAGTATACTGTAATTATCAATATAAAGAATTAAAAATATCAATTTCCTAACTCTGATTAGAAAATTAAGGAAGGAAAAATCTTTCGTAAAATCCAGTCATGAAAAGTCACCCGTTAGTTCATACTGTCTCATAGTCTCTGTCTATGTCTCAGCAAATACGATTTTTCTGTTTTGCCCAATTTGAAACCCCTCGACAGTCATTCAAAATCAAAATACGACAAATATGTGATTTATTACACCTATAGAACAGAAAGATTTCATTTTGTGTGCACCAATTATTATTGCCTTAACCCAGTGATTTCCAATCAGTGGGCCGCGGCACTTCAGGGTGGCGTGAGATTAGCCAGGGTTGCTGTGCATTTTTATTTTTATTTCATTTTTTATTCTGGCTTAAACCAAAAAAAAATATTAGTAGGGACCATATAAAATAAATATTAAGTTGAAATAATTTCTCTGGTGACAGTTTGTGACACAAATCGATGCACTCATACCTGAGAATGAATTAGATACCTTCACATCCATAACTGTTATGCTTGATATCTGTTATGCTTGATATTCCTTGCGACTGATGTTTAGGGCACATGTGTACCCTAAACATCAGTCGCAAGTTTCCCATTAATTAATGAAAACTATTTTGGGCTTTTTCCGTCGTAGTCCTCTGGTGTAATACTACACTGAATCCCATAGCTATTTTTGAAACTGTTTTAATATATTTGTATTAATACAACTGTATAAAAAACCTATTCTTGTGTTTGTTACTTATATATGTCAATAAATACATAAAATCAGCTTTCTTTATTCAGTATTCTTTTGAACTTATATGTAACATGTACCTGAAATATATTCCCTTTTAATGTAGTATTGAAAGAATAGAAAAAAAAATCTAAAATTCTAAGAAGGGTGCTTCTTGTTTTTAATCTCAATTCCAAGGGTGCCGCCAACATAAAAAAGGTTGGGGATCACAGGCTTATTTTTTTATTAAGCCTTGCTTTCTACCTTACAAAAACTATAACATAAGAATTCGGAAGAGTAAAAATTATCGTCACTATAAGTTATATTATCTTTTCACGTACGTTGTCCATTTGTTTAACATCAACCAAGTAATTAACATTGTAAAAACAATGGTAAAACACATCTTCTAAAAGATTGATCTACCGTGATAATTTATTGAATATTCTTTTTCTTTATTTATTCATTTTGTCACATTAAAATATCTAGTAGGATTGTTGATGACAACCACGATGTTTACTAGCTTTCAGAAGATTTTTTTCTAATCTATAGCGAACCACCTCCTTGCAAAAATTATTATATTCGAATTCAACTTTTGACAATAGTAAACCACATACATATAGTGTAATCACAGAACGGTTTTCAAAAGTGCAAATTGTTGCATTTTAAGAATATTTTATACCAGATCTTCTGTGATATTCCTTTCTAAAAACTAAAAGAAAATAAATTTTCTTATAAATTGCAATTATGATTCAGATCTGTCAAAACACGATCGATAGATTCAAATGTTTTCGATATTTGCTGTTGTAAGTGTTTTTATTCCGAATCTTTCGAAGAAAAAATCGTTAAGCATAATAAATAAATGTTGAGTTTTAAATATAAAATAAACTGAATAAAATATATTTTTAGATATAAAATAAACTGAACCTAAAAATTAACGAACCTACTAAGACTCTTTTTTATAATTCAATGTATGCCTACAGATCCTATGGGAAGCCTGACTATAGTCCTTGACAAATGGTTTAGAATCACAACAATATGCTACTGATATTTTTTTTTAAATATATTCTTCATTAACGGAACATATGAAGTGTATTGATTGAAAAATACTTCTTTTTTACAGTTTTCTTCGTCCTTCAGGTTTGAGAATTTGAGAAGACTATATTTTTTTAAGTGCAGGCTAAAAATTTAAAAGAAAGTAAGATGTTTTCAAATAAATTATTCGCACAAAATATATTGCTATGGCTTTTAAAAGATGCACGCATCCAAATAATATAAATTATTTATTTAAGCAACCAAATGTGCAAGGTGAAGAGAACAAATAAGTTTATAATTAGGCTTGCATAGGTTGTAATCATTGACACCTCCGGCCTCCTCCTCTTTCGAGTATCGGCCCATGAAATCACTGAAGACCAGTCGCTACGTAGCAATACCTGAATACGCAGCAGAGGGTTAATTTCCCATGTTCGGTGACATTTTTCATTGCTGTGGGCCTCGAGGATGCCGGACAAACAGTTCAGATCTGTCGTCCACACAAGGCACCCCAGGCCCCCTTGTATAGGCTGTAAATGAACCTTAAAACAATGGATACGTGCATGTGTTGAGGCAAACAAGGAAGCACAGAGAATTTGCCTTTATCATACATTTATTTGACAATGCTAAAATTTTTTTAAAGTGAAATTGATAGCAGAATAAGGTTCACCTTCATATTATCATTTAATACATGAGGAATCAGAAGCAGAGACAAAATATTCGAACAAAGCAATTATTTCTAGGATCTTTCGGGAGGCACTTACTACTGTTAAATAATACAGCAATGAATGATTTCGTTGACAGGGGCCCATATCATGTCATATGCAGCAGCATCTTGTCGGATTCCAGGACTTTCCGTTAGACTCCGAGACACCTCAATCGGCATTCTATAACTTGGCGAGCTCCAGGGAACTGCAAGCAAAATATGTCGTTTTTTTCTCTCTTTTTTTTCTTGGAGGGGATGTTGACCGTTTTCCGGGGCCATTTTGGCCCGCCCCCTTTTCTCTCATTGGACAGTGGGCTGCCTTTCTCTTCGCAGTCCCTACCCGAATTCACTGCTCATGTTCACACTCTACCAAGTACTTACCCACCATAATTTTCGTTTGAAATACAACTTTGACCATTATCTGAAAGTTTTATTGTGGGCCATAAAATAACGTCACTATCTATCTTGCAATATTTATAGTCTTTTTATCGCTATCAATGGCCACACAGACAGCTTTTTTTTACATGCCACTTTAGTGTTCATGTCTCTAATTATTTTTTTGCCTCTGAAGTTGTTATAAGAGTTTTATTATTGACCGTCTCTCGACCACACACCGCGGTGAATTATAACATTCAGCGCTTCTACAGCTTGCATTTAAGTTCTTGGATTATATTGAATACTATACAAAAATGGTTGCATTCTAGAATTATTAAAAGATATTCATAAATTTAAAACTTAAAATTAAGTAAAGTTGAATCATTAACACTCCGTCGGGCGCGTCTTGACACTTACGTCATCGGGCGCGGTGTATCTGTCAGATACATCTATGTTTTATGTGTTTTCTGTTAATTTGTAATACTTTAAATGTTCTATTTTTATTCCTTTTAAGTCCAGGCTTTTACACCCGGACCTGTTTTTATTTATTTTTTTATTTTTATTACAATTTTTATTTTTCACAAAACACCAGCTAATAGAAGTAAACCGATAAAGGCTTTTATTTCAATATTACCTGTTAGTCTTGCATCTCTTTCTCTACTACATAGATTAGAAACTGCAGAAATGTATCTTTTAGTGGATTCACAATTATTTCCAATATTCCGTCAGAAAAAAAAACAGTTCAAAGAGCCATATATAGATTTATACCTTTCGCACTTCCGATTACTCCAGGTAATTTTGTGCAAATATTCTGCGATCTACCTTTGACATTTTTTCTTCCGATTCATTTTGCCCACTGAGTACTATTGTATTTTCCTACATAAAAATCATCATTATTACCCTCATAATCAAGTGCTGCGTCATTATAATCACTTTCACTGCTATCAGAATCAACTTCACATGTTTCTAAAATATCTTCTTCGTCATCATCACTTTCATCAAATTCTTCAGCATTTAATTCCTAATTTTCATCACTAAATATAATTCTATGAACTAGCTCAAGATCTTTTTGATTATTCATATCTAAAAAGTATTTAGCACTCATCATGGGAAAAGAAAAAGAAAAAAAGTACAAGGAATCTTGATACTTCCGTAAAGCTTCAAAAGACAAACGTTATCGGGCGCGTGTATCTAACAGATACAAAACTTCAAAAGATCTTCAAAACGGGAAATACTCCTACACGGAACTGGTCGTTGCTGCATTCCTAAGTAGCAGGTGGTCAGACGGACAGATACTGATAAGGTCAAGGTCGTCAGAACAAGTTTTAGGGGACAAAATCAGAGATATTCACACGCGTGTATCTGTCAGATCAACGCGCCCGGTGGAGTGTTAAAGGTGTTTTAGACATCTAGTTTCACTCTAGAAAATAACTATAAATTCTAATTTCATATGAATATATTGTTCTTTATTATTCATATAAATCTAGTCTAAACAACTCTCTAAAAATATTTTAACGAATGATTTGCCAGTTATTTTAAATATGCCGTACATTACATGATAATATAATTTTCCCTGGCGAATCATAAGGTCATAAGTAATTTGTAATAGATACATTCTTATTAGAAAGTAATACTTTTATTTGAGTTCCTTAGCAATTAACATTTCAAATTGCCAAATATCATTTTTATTGACATCAAATCGATCACAATGAAATTCACTCTTGTGAGTTAAGTGCATCAGATAATTGGTATGCACTTAATTCCATATACATTTCTTCAAACATCTGAAATCCAGATTTATGAAATCATGAAAGGCATTAGAGTCAAATTTCGGACATGCATGTATTAACTGAAGAATGCGAGATGTTGAAGTTTTAATTTCACTGCTCGAAAATTGAACCTTTATTGTTAATCCCTTTACTGTAATTCCTGTCGGACTTAACAACAATTCAAAATGGCATAGTGCAGCAAACTTCGCATTAATGAAATCGTATTCCGTTTCAAAATTAGTTTATTAAAGTATTCTATTTTAAGGCGAAATAAATTTTTTCAATTCAAATGCAGTGTAGGACATCACAAAGTGAATTCAGCGAACTAGTTAATTAATCTTTGAAATCTTAGTGGAAATTCACTGACAATCAACGTTCAAATTCATTCACACTAGCTAATGAAGTTATGTATAAATCAATTAATATATATATATATATATATATATATATATATACAGGGTGATTTTTATGAAACTCACTCTACTCAGAGCCAAGTGTAAAACGATCTATCAGCCGGAATACCACCAAAATTGATAGAAGGATTAATGCCGACATGGGAAAGAGTTTCCGTGAAACAAAAAAAAATGGGTTCCAAAAGTCGCCAATTGGGGAAGATATGGCGCTGTTATCTGTCGATGCACCCGAGGATTTGCATAAAATGCAAGCAAACATCAAAATACAAATTCATCACTACGTAGTCGACAGCAGAGTCAGTATTTTGGGCTATAAAGATTGGTGATGAATCTGTTGCGCCATGACTTTCCAGTATGAAGGGTCATCAGTCGCTTTTTTCCACTTGCATGTCCACCTCGCTCCCCGCACCTAACCCATGTGACTTGTTTCTGTGGGGTTATTTGAAGTCGAAGGTGTATCTTGGTGGAGTCTCGAACTTGACGACCCTAAAGGACAGCATATCCCGGTGGATGATGAATATTCCAGGTGACATGTGACGCTCGGCCATCGAGAACGTAGTGTTCAGGATTGAATGTGTCGTCCACCAGGACGGTGGTCACATTGAAGGAGGGAGAAGTGAATTTGCTAAATAGAGCGGTGTTGCAGTGAAATTTCTTTGTTATTCATTTGTATGCTTACTACAGCTTTTTCAGTATTCTGGTGATCGATAGATATTGGCGCTGCTGTGGACTATGTAGTCAAGAATTTGCATTTTGATGTTTTACTAGAGTTTTGTGCAAATTCTGGGATGCACAAAAAACAACAGAGCCATATCTTCCCTTATCGACGACTTTTGGAGCTTTAATTTCACGGAACCTTGTTTTTATGTCGTCCTTAGTCTCTCTATCAATTTTGGTGGAATTCCGGCTGATAGTTCGCGCTACAGATGACTCTGATTAGCGTCAGTTTAATACAAATCACCATGTATGTATATATATATATATATATATATATATATATATATATATATATATATATATATATATATATATATATATATATATATATATATATATATATATATATATATATATATATACATATATGTATACACTCATGGACAAAAAAAATAGCGCACCAAGGAGGTGTCGTCAAAATGAAACGAAATTTTACATACGCAATGACTACTTTGATATAAGCAAATGATAAGAAAATCAAAGAAAAGGGATAATTTATTTCAGTGAAAAAGGCAAAAGAACGGAGGAGTTAATACTCCGTTGGACCCCCTCTAGCGCGAATGCACGATGCGATACGATCGGGCATTGAGTCATACAAGTTCTGTATGATGTCTTGAGACATTTCGTTCCATATTTGCTGTAACCTTGCCTCTAGTTCGTTCAAACTCGTGGGATGCCCAACTCGTCGTCCCAAATGACCCCAGATATGCTCGATTGGAGACAAATCTGGGGATCGGGCAGGCCAAGGAAGGGCTGTAACAGTGCGGAGACAGTCTTGTGACACCCTTGCCGTATGAGACCGAGCATTGTCTTGTTGAAAAATGGCTCCTGGGAGCCGTTGTATGAGTGGCAACACTTGTGGTTGCAGGATTTCATGAACATACCGCTGGGCTGTCATGGTGCCAGGGAACAATACTAGGGGTGACCGTGTATTGTAGGCAATGGCACCCCATACCATCACACCATCTGTGGGAGCGATGTGTCGCTGTACAGCAAAGGCAGGATTGAAGCGTTCACCACGGGCTCTCCACACACGAACACGATTGTCATCAATGCCGAGATTGAATCTGGATTTGTCGCTAAAGACGACCTGGTTCCATTGGGCTGCAGTCCAGTTGCCTCGTGCGCGGCAAAACTCCAAACGGAGGCGTCGATGGGTGGGCGTCAAGGGCAGCACACGTAATGGGCGCCGCGATACCAACTGTCCTTCAGCCAGGCGCCTTCGTATGGTTCGAGAAGACACAGAGGCCCATAGTGAAGGTGCTACCTGTGCCTGGATGGCGGCTGATGAAGCAGTTGGCTGTACGCGTACATTTCTTACGATGTGGCGGTCTTCTCGACGACTGGTCTGTCGAGGGCGTCCTGAGCCTGGTCGTTGTGTACATGACATCTCTCGGGTCCATTGGTCCCAACACCTCCTCACAACACAATCAGAGCGGCCTAATTGACGAGCTACTCGCCTAGCTGACCACCCAGCTTCCATCATCCCGACGATTCTCCCCCTCTCAAACTGCGACAACTGCTTATATTGTCTTCGAACACGGCGTAATGGCATGTCATCTCAGCTCTTCCTTTGTAAATGATTCAACACACTCAAACAAGCTTTGGTTACCTGTTTTATACTCCACAGAGTACGATGTTCAACGCCCTCTACCGGCTATACGTAATGCGCAATCACGCTGCATTTCTAATCATTTGCATATCTCCCCGACATGTACCTTCATTGCAAGTTTCGTTACGATCCTGCAATTATTTCTTGGTGCGCTAATTTTTTTGTCCATGAGTGTATATATATATATATGTGTGTGTGTCCTCAAATATAAAAAGGAAGTTGAACAACGGTTTATAACACACGAGAATGATATATACTAGCTTTACATAAACAACGTGAAAATAAGCAATTGAGGTCAGATATGCAAGCTTGTGGTAAAAGCGGAGAGGATAAAATACTTTAATTAAACAGAGAATTTTTATGGATATCATATAAATACATAATATATTACCCTACATCTATAACTTTTATGAGTTGTATTAATTTTATTTAATATGAAAAACTATATTATTCCTTGTATTATTCTCTGCAGCTACCATTGCTCTTTAGAACCATATCACCAATTACCCCAATTTTACTTCTAGATAAGGAATAGATTTACTCTTTTCATCTGTTATTAAGCCATAGCCTTTCCGTTTTAGTTTCACCTTTCCAATCTGTTTTTATTCCTAATTTTCAGAATGCTTTATCGATCAATATTTCTTATCGAAAATGGTAGATTTGGATAAAGTTTAGTTTAGTTTTTGTGTTTGTTTGTTATCAGGATATTTGTTAATTCCTGGCACGTTGAGGGAGACTAAAACATAAGAATTGTTGTTATTATTCTTTCTGGATATTGACTATGAAGGAGAAATATACTTTTTAATATGGCTTTACTGACTATCTCTTGATCTGAAATATCAGTGCTTAAGAACAGTTATTAACATTTGAAAGTGCCCCAGCCATGTCCCGCTGATCAATTTAGCGGAAAGTTATGGATTGCAAATCATTTAGAAGAAAGTTAGTTGAAAAATATCGATTCATGTTTTACATTTAAGACTATATTACCTTTCTCTTTGTTGAATTACTTTTAAAACCAGTTATGGCTTTTAATCTTCATAATTTGTCTTAAATTTAACAGTTTATCCGAATATTTAGGTAATTAACTGAACTGTGGTTTATAGACAATCAATGTACATTTGAAGAGGGACATTATTTGTTCACCGGTATCAATTACTCTGAAATTTTATATATTTAATAAATTTCAAGGACTTTACTTATAAATTATTTGCATTTTCATTTACTTTTAAGCACTGATGTATTTTATGCGAGAGTATCCAGTGTGTGTTATATTGCTATGGAATGTCGCTTTATATTGCTATCGAGTTATATCATGTTATCTTTTAGTGTTATCGAGCAACTTTCTACTGTGTGTGATTTAAATAATTAAATATTCCCCATATTAATGACAAACATGAATATTTTCTATACGCAGTCGTTGCCAAACTGATTCTGGTAGATAAAAAGCACCGCGTGAACACTTCGCATAAATCAATATATACTACATGTCGACAAGGGACTGTAAAAGCTGGTGGTACCTCAGTAATGGATGTATTGAGCTGGATCGACTTAGGAGACCTTATATGTCTATAACTTCTCTAACCGGTGAAGGCCACGTTAACATCCTTTCAGATGTGTTACAGCCGTTTATGTCATGCTTTCACTCTGGTGGGTTTGGTATCTTCCAATAAGCCAAAGCTCCACCACACCAGATCTCAATCTTATTACAATATAATATTACCACATATCTGGGATGCCGTGCAATGATCCTTTCAAAGCAGAGACCCACCATCTGGAAATGTTACAGAATTGTGGACTTATTTACACGAGGTATAGTGTTCAGTGTCTAATGACTTCTTCAGTCAGCTCGAAGAGTCCTAACCCTGCCGTGTTTCTGCAGTTTTACGATCCAGAAGATAACCTACCATTATTAGACAGGTATACCAGTTTTTTGACACTTCAGGCGAAGCCCGACTGTTGTGTATATACTACGCAAGAAGCTACAGAAGGAGGGGGAGCTCAATGTTAAAATTGTGTCTCCGATTTGGTCGCCACAACTAGATGGCGCGCGCGCCTGTACTGTTGCCGCTATAACACGGAAACCATACGCTTTAATATGGATTTTTCGTATTTTTCAAACGAGATAAGTTTTTTTTAAAGTGCATTTTTAATATGAATTTATTTATTCAACTTAACAATTGTTTATCTTCATTCAAAATGTTCATTTGAACTGCATTTTTTGCTAAACTTCATTAAAATTCTTAAGGGGAAGATCACCTTCGCATGCACAAATATACACTGATTTTACTACCAAGCTTAATGTGTTGTTAAACAGTTAATTTGTAATTAATTTAAACCAATTTTTAAAAGTGAATTGTACAAAGTTTTATCTATTAGAAAAAAAACAGAATTGTTGGGAGATTATTAGAAATTATTTTAAGAAAAAAATGTTTTATGAATAGTGAATCTTAGATAAATGCAATGTGCAAAATTTTTAAAAAAACTATAAGAGATATATATTAAATTATTTGTGTATATATATATTATCCATAGGTTATAATTTAATCTACACCTAAAAGAGTTACCATATTTCACATAAAAATATTTTTTCAGTCAAATGTATTGTAATGTACAAAAAAATATAAATTTTTTAAAAAACATTTCTGCGAAAAAATACCTAAATTTACGTAGAAATTGTAGAAACATGCAAGATATACACGTATACAAAAATTTTTAGCAATTTGTACTAAATATTTGACCATAAAATCGGTTCTAATTGTCGTATCGACTTAAATTTTTTTCATACTATTCCTTATATTCCATTCTTCAAAATTAAATCATAATAAAAAATTGAGTTTTTTGAAGGGTTGAAGGTGATCTCCCTCCTTAAAAGGGGAGTGGTCACTTTTACGTACCTTTAAAAGCATCATTTTTAGACCTATGCTGGATTGTATGTACTACTCATAATTTTTGCTTGATTTACATGAAATGTTTTGAGTAACTGCCTATAATACTGTTTATTATATATGCAATATTTCAAGGTATTAATAAAAAATAAATAAAATGATTTTTTATGCATAAAAAGTGAATATTTTTTTTAAATCGAGCATTTTGCAGTCAACTACTGTGCGCATTCTATCAAAATAAATTATTAAGGTACATTAATAATTGCTTACTATATGTGATTACAACACTTTAGACAACAAAATCCACCAAAATTTTAAACCTTAATATATTTTAATTTTTTTAAAGAATTTTTTATAAGCTTTTACTCAGTCATTTTTGAAATTTCTAATTAAAAATAGCACGTACTAAAATGTTTTAATATATTTTAGAATAATGTTGCTGGATATTGTTGCCTGAAGTATTCTAATCACATATAGTAAAAAATTATTAATGTACCTTAATAATTTATTTTGACAGAATGCGCACAGTAGTTGACAGCAAAATGCTCGATTTAAAAAAAAAATTATTCACTTTTTATGCATAAAAAGTCATTTTTATTAATTACCTTGGAAAAATTGCATCTATAATAAACAGTATTATAGGCAGTTACTCAAAAAATTTCATGTAAATCAAGCAAAAATCATGAGTAGTACATAGAATCGAACATAGGTCTAAAAATGATACTTTTAAAGGTACGTAAAAGTGACCACTCCCCTTAAGGGAAATGAGTAAATAATGATCCATTATTTTCTAGAGCGAGCTAGTTACACAAAGTATGGGTTTTATTGTACTCACAGTAAAAAGATCGGAAAATATTATTTTTTTTAATTATACACAGCAGATTTTGCATAAGCATTTATAGTGACAACATTTTTTATCATACAATGAAAACTTATTTACTTATCAAAACTGACTTAACAGCAATTAAATTCTATATTAAGGTTTCAGCATATTCACCAGTTTTATGAAGTTTTCATAGAGGAAATATTTTATTTCTGTGAACAATTTAAAAAATAATGATGGCTTTAGCTCAGACGTGTATCTTAATTTGCCATAACCACAAAATATGTTGAATATAAGAAAAATATTTCATAATTATAAAGAATTGAAACTAACAACATGCACTATTAATACATTATTATAAAATAAAAAATTAATACTTGATATACAATTTACTATAGATAAATTTGAACAGAAAATTATACATGACAGGTTTTACAGATATTTATAACATTATTTATTGATATTCAATTCAAAAGTTATATAAAATACAATCTTAAATTTAATAATAAATGTGTTTTATAATTTTGACTGTTTTCTTAATTTTTTAACTTTAGCACAGAGTTGAGAATTTTTATTTTCTTGTTTGCATATAAAATGAATGCGCGGAATTAGAAAAAAATTGACAACATTTTGAATTAAATTAATGTTATGTTGCTCATTGCAACCTATTTCTGGCATAAGAGGACCAGTATAAATTTCTTTTATCACTTAAAAAATTAATTTATTATTTAGTTTATTAAAATTTAGAGTTTTGATTATTGCAATTTTTAGAATATTAATTACTTTTTAAAACAATTCTGAAGGGTATAATAAAGAACCTTTACTTTTAAAAAAAATTAATTTATTTTGATCAGTATTGCTGTTTATAATGATAAGTTTTGAATGCGGTGGTCACATTTAGAAAATCTACTGATCCTCCTAACAACATAACCAGCAACATAATTTATAATGAAATCTGGCCACTGGAACAACCAGGTGAAAAACATGTTGGCATATCTGTGCACAGAATAAATTCGTAAAAATGATACTTTTAAAGGTACGTAAAAGTGACCACTCCCCTTAAGGGAAAATTTGTAAAACAATTTTCTAAAACACGTGTCCATATAACTCAATGAAAAAATGCGAACCAGTAGAACATGTCGCGCCATCTGCCGGTGAGCGACCATAATCGGTCCATTTTTCGAGGAATTCCCCATGGAAGCTTACACTCCTTTTGTAGCTTCATGATACTACGATTAAAAATGAACACTAGACATTTATCTCGTATTCAAAAGGCATAATGTCCAGACTACTATATATTAAAAGGTAAATAATATGAATTTAATCATCTAAATATTATTAAAAAAAGTCATTTCGTCATGCATAAAATATTCAATTACTTAAACATATGCTTAATATATTAACATAAATGTCATTTTTAATTATTTAACATTTGTTCTATACAAGAATGACAGTCTGTTGTAAGAATATTGGAGACCGTTTAAAATTACACATTATTTCGACAACTTTAAGAGAAATACAGCATTTTTATAGAAATTTAATTATTTGGTAAAATGATATCGTATTGGATTTGTGGAAATGAAAAGTAAAATTACCAGGTGGTTGATGAATGTTAATTGTTAAGTGTTATTCAATACCCAACTACACTGCTGGCCACTGTAAATGCAACACCCTGAAGGAAACATGCAAATAACATGAAATTTACAACATGCATTAGCGGAGGTGAGTATATGCAAATGATTAGAATTTCAGCGCAGACGCACATCACACGCGCCTGTGGCGCCACTTCAAAGCGCTATTTAAGGCTTGGAGATTTCGACGATTTCAACTTCGACAATTGTGTTTTTCTTGTGTTTTTTCAAAAAAACGATCAATTATGCCTCGTCGAAAACAGCGATCATCTTTTGATCAAGTATCCGAGTTCGACAGAGGAAGGATAGTGGCCTCCCGAGATTGTGGATTATCTTTCAGGGAAATCGGTAGTCGTGTTGGACGAAACGAAACAACTGTAATGCGGATATGTGACCGTTGGATGCAGGAGGGTACGACGGGCCGGCGTGTTCGATCGTATCCACCTCAGTGCACCACTTCACGTGATGACAGGCAAATTGTGCGCATGGCAGTGACGGATCGCTCAGTCACATCACGAACCATAGCACAGCACATGCAGTCTGTAACGCATCATCCAGTGTCTGCGCGTACCATTCGACACCGTTTACAGTAGAGTGGTCTGTCCGCAAGACGTCCATTGCTTTGTCTACCCTTGACGCAGAACCACAGACGTCTCCGCCGCCAATGGTGCGATGACAGAAGGATGTAGACGGCAGAATGGAATGAAATTGTTTTTATTGACGAGTCACACTTCTGTCTGCAACACCACGATGGTCGCATTCGAGTCTGGAGACACCGTGAAGAGAGGATGCTGAACATCTGCGTTATGCACCGCCACACTGGTCTTGCACCGGGTATTATGGTATGGGGCGGTATTGGATATCAATCTCGCACAACTCTAGTACGCATTGTCGGTACTTTAAACAGCCAGCGCTACATCTCCGAGGTGATGGGCCCAGCTGTCCTTCCTTACCTTCAGGGCTTGCCCACAGCCATATTTCAACAGGATAATGTGCGACCACACGTGGCACGCATTGTCCAACGGTTCTTCGTAAATCGCCAGATTGAATTGCTTCCCTGGCCGCCTCGCTCTCCGGATTTTTCGCCGATAGTAAACATGTGGTCCATGATTGCTCTACGAGTGACCCAGATTCCATCCCCATCTGCCACAGCAGATCAACTTTGGCAACGTGTGGAAGCTCCTTGGTCTGCTGTACCCCAAGAACTCATCCAAAGTCTCTTGGAATCAATGCCGAGGCGTGTGGCAGCGGTGATCTCCAACAATGGCGGCTAGTCTGGCTACTGATTTTGGCAGGAACCACACTTCACAGAAGTCTATAAATTTAATCATTTGATACTTGGTCAACATGTTATCTACAAAATAAATTTTGTTGTGATATCTCTTGTCTTTCTTGGTGTTGCAATTTGGGTGGCCAGCAGTGTATTTAGAAAATAAAGATTTGCTAAATGTTAAATTAAATTTATAAGCCGTCTCACATTCGAAATTTAAAAACGACGCATTCAGGTGAAAAGGTATTGTACTGTATATCGCAGACAGCTTAAATACGACAAAAAATCATTGAAAAAATAATCAGTTATTAATAACACCAGAATTTTGGGTAAAACAGTAGTGATACAGAATTTAATTGATATGGAAATAAGTAATTATTTTCCCTTCGCTATATTATTTAGAATCACGTAAATAGTAATACACTCATGGACAAAAAAATTAGCGCACCAATAAATATTTGCGGGATCGTAACGAAACTTGCAATGAAGGTACTTGTCGGGGAGATATGCAAATGATTAGAAATGCAGCGTGATTGCGCATTACGTATAGCCGGTAGAGGGCGTTGAACATCGTACTCTGTGGAGTATAAAACAGGTAACCAAAGCTTGTTTGAGTGTGTATGAATCATTTACAAAGGAAGAGCTGAGATAGACATGCAATTACGCCGTGTTCGAAGACAATATAAGCAGTTGTCGCAGTTTGAGAGGGGGAGAATCGTCGGGATGATGGAAGCTGGGTGGTCAGCTAGGCGAGTAGCTCGTCAATTAGGCCGCTCTGGTTGTGTTGTGAGGAGGTGTTGGGACCAGTGAACCCGAGAGATGTCATGTACACGAAGACCAGGCTCAGGACGCCCTCGACAGACCAGTCGTCGAGAAGACCGCCACATCGTAAGAAATACACGCGTACAGCCAACTGCTTCATCGGCCGCCATCCAGGCACAGGTAGCACCTTCACTAGGGGCCTCTGTGTCTTCTCGAACCATACGAAGGCGCCTGGCTGAAGGACAGTTGGTATTACGGCGCCCATTACGTGTGCTGCCCTTGACGCCCACCCATCGACGCCTCCGTTTGGAGTTTTGCCGCGCACGAGGAAACTGGACTGCAGCGGAATGGAACCAGGTCGTCTTTAGCGACGAATCTAGATTCAATCTCGGCAGTGATGACAATCGTGTTCGTGTGTGGAGAGCCCGTGGTGAACGCTTCAATCCTGCCTTTGCTGTACAGCGACACATCGCTCCCACAGCTGGTGTGATGGTATGGGGTGCCATTGCCTACAATACACGGTCACCCCTAGTATTGTTCCGTGGCACCATGACAGCCCAGCGGTATGTTCATGAAATCCTGCTACCACATGTGTTGCCACTCATGCAACGGCTCCCAGGAGCCATTTTTCAACAAGACAATGCTCGGCCTCATACAGCAAGGGTGTCACAAGACTGTCTCCGCACTGTTACTACCCTTCCTTGGCCTGCCCGATCACCAGATTTGTCTCCAATCGAGCATATCTGGGATAATTTAGGACGACGAGTTGGGCATCCCACGAGTTTGAACGCACTAGAGGCAAGGTTACAGCAAATATGGAACGAAATGTCTCAAGACATCATACAGAACTTGTATGACTCAATGCCCGATCGTATCGCATCGTGCATTCGCGCTAGAGGGGGTCCAATACTCCACAGAGTACGATGTTCAACTCCCTCTACCGGCTATACGTAATGCGCAATCACGCTGCATTTCTAATCATTTGCATATCTCCCCGACATGTACCTTCATTGCAAGTTTCGTTACGATCCTGCAATTATTTCTTGGTGCGCTAATTTTTTTGTCCATGAGTGTATTTTTAAGTACTAAAATAAAGAATTATCATTATCAGCATCTGGTTTATGATTTACTATTAACACGGGCTAATCATTTGCCCATGAGTGTATATATTAGGGTGGAGTGATAAAAAAAAATCAGATGAATTTAAAACGCCTATATGTGGAAAAGTTGCCAATTACAAAACTTATTTATAATATGAAATCTCAGCTAAATCAAATAAAATTTTTGGCTGCCAAAATAACTTTAATGTTCAGAAATTTCGCGTAATTTGTCACAAAACTAACAAAAACAGATTCATAAATTATAATATTTAAAATTAAAGTGTTTGTAGCTTAAACGAGTTTTTTAACGGATAATAGAACATTTCGAAGAATGGTAATTTGGAAATATTGGCATTAAATCAAACAAAATACTTGAAAACAGATGGAAACGCAAAGAAATCTCAGCAGAAAGTGGTAAAAAGGTTCAATTGTCAGACAGTGAAGAAAAAACTGATAGACTTTATTTTTTTTGTTATGGGACGTATTTTGAATTATTAAAGTACTTTCTGATGGATAACGACATTTTTTATATCACTATGAATTGTGATATAAAACATTTTGTGATCGACATTTTTTATATCACAATAAATGCAGCTTTAAAAGATGTGGAACTAATTACCAAATGCGATTTTTCTAAAGTAGTCGATCGTAACAAAATCAGAAGGGAAAGAATTAAAAACCGCAGTGACTTGAAAAGGAAAAAAATGAGGGAAAACACCGTCCATCGGAATATGGGATATACTTTGACAGTAGAAAACTTCACTAAACTTAAGAACTTCTTAAGACTTTAATTCTGGTTAAAGAAGGAGAGAGAGTAGCTAGAAATACCCTAAAATAATATCACGCTGTTCTACTTTCAGAACCAGGATCTATATATGTTGGCTATGTCACTACGATATCTGGTAGTTCTGATAATATTAAAACAAGCAAGCATATTAAACTTTTTACAAAAAGATGTTGATCTTTCTAATTTGTGATGTGTTGGTTGTGATGGAACAGGGTTTAATAGAGTTTCTAATACTGGTAACATATAAATGTTTGTTACATACAAAAAAATTAGCATTATGTCATTTATTGCAATACTTGAAAGGAAAAACTTCTGGATCAAAGGGTACTGTGGAGAAATTGGAACAAAGTTAGAATCTTGTGAAAAAATGTCTGTAATAAGCTTTAAAAAGTCAGAAATAACTTTGCCTGATATTGCCCTATTGAACTTAGTAAAGATCAACGATATCGCTACGAAATGTGCACTGGCATTTCAAACGGAAATATTTCATTAAGCTTGTTCCGAAAGGATCTTGGAAAAATGAGTCATTTCAGGTGAATAAAGGCCGTCAAAGTATATCCCATATTCCGAAGACCAATATTTTCTCTCATTTTTCCTTTTCAAATCACTGCGGGTTTTTATTCTTTCCCTTCTGATTTTGCTACGACCTACTACTTTAGAAGAATCGTGTTTGGTAATTATTCCCATATATTTAAAGCTGCATTTCTAAGAATTGCTGCTGATCTGTCAGAAACACTAGTAATTTAGCAAGCTTGTGATACTTTTGGAATTGTACTTCTTATTTGCGAAGCTGAAAGAAATATTGACTTATAATTGTGCTTTTTGTTTCACTTTGTTTAGATTCAGTATCTTCATATTCATCAGAACTTGAAGAATTCAAAATGTGTCCCATAACAGAAGGAGAAAGCTGTTCTATTAGCTGTTTTTTTCACTGCATGGCAATTGAACGTTTCGATTATATATATACATATATATATATATATATATATATATATATATATAGTTCACTCCACTGCGAACTTCACTTTAACCGCCGAGGACTCTATATAAGGTTTTGCTTCTGTGCGCCTGCTCTCGGGCGTTCGTTCTCTTGGAATCGTTTGTGGCTCAGGTAGTCGTCGGAATTCGCTCTGAAAGAGCAGTTTGTATTGAATTGGTCTCCATTTCAGACATCAAAATTTTTCGTAATAAAATTATTTAAATTATCAACTCAGCCCAGTCTTTTTATGTTTCTAGGTGGATAATTTCAGAACCAGCGATCCTTTAATAAGGAACATATAGATATATACTAGTACAGAGGCAGTTCACACATTTTTTAGACGATGTATATTGTATTCACAAAACTAAATTACATAAAATTCTTGTGTTTTAAATGTTCTATTTGACATCCCTTATTCTGAACTATCTTTCGACACCGCAATTTCCAGGATAATAATGTCTTTTGAAGTGGCAGAAGAGGTATTCTATCCCATTCCTCCTGAACAGCTTTCCAGAGTCCTGTAAGGGTTTTGGGACGACGTTTGGATAATGCAGATTTTAAAAGTCCGAAAGCACAAAAATCCATAGGTGATACATCGGAAGATTTAGTAGGGATATCAGTGAAGGGTATGGCCTTGATACCAGTTTTTTGTTCCATTTCGTTTAGGAAATTTATAGTGGATTTTGATGTGTGACTGCTAGCTTTGTCCTGATGGAGTCTCACAGATTGATGGCACTGTGGGTAAAGCGATGGTATTTCATTCAGAAAAATTGGCAATAAAATATGTTCCTGATAGTATTTGGAGTTAATCTTGACATTTTTTTCCACTCTCTTTATTTTTAACTTGCCATTATAAGAAAAACCAGCAACAATCATGAATCCCTTAGAAAAGTTTCTTTCGATTCTTTGAACCATATACTTAATTTTTTTTTCTCCCCTTTTATGATAATAAATGGCTCTTTTTTTGTTGCAATCATTTAAATACATCCATGATTCATCTATTGTGACAATTGTTTTCCATTTCTCAATGGATAAGTGTTTCACATATAGAATTCTGCAACCTGTCCTGCGTTCAGCGATATGATTTGAAAGAAGACGATGCACATTGCGTTTTTTCGCTTTCTTAAGATTTAAATCAACGTTTATCATTTTGTTTACAGTGGACACCAAGCATTTTAATGATTTTGCAACTGTCCTTTGACTAGGGGGATTTTCTTTTAACATTAAACAATGTACCTTTGCAATAGTCGAAGATGTCCGTTTTTTCCTTGGATACTTGTTTGGAATTTTTGTCCCACTTGAGCCTCCAATTTGACATTTTTTTCCTTTCTTGTTGACGATATTACCTATCGACGCTTTAGATATCACAAAACCATGACTCTCACATCGTTTTTGGATAACGGAGTATGCATATTTCTCTTCGGAAAGATCATAAATGTAGCCTTCGAACCACTGCTTTGTTAAAAACGCCATTTTGAATAAAAACAAAACTTTCAAACCGCAGACGATAATTTTGACTTTTAAAAACATAGTATAATTGCAATTATTTCTTTTGCAGCAAACGATTTTTTATTACCGCTTACCATATTCGTCTAAAAAATGTACGAACAGCCTCTGTATATAGCCCCCGTCCAAAAAGACGGAAAGTTGATCAGCGTTTCTTTCTCATAAGAGTTCATACGAACAACAACAATAAAAAAAAGCATGAAGATTCTATTTTTGAATCTAATGAAGAAAGATTTTAAACATATACTATGATGAATGCAGGTACATAATATAGGTTCTATATAGGTTCCAGAAAAATATAATTTTCGTGTGGGTGTAAAATTTTGCATCAATATTAAATAAATAAAAATACAAAAAGTTAGCCAATTAAATAACACAAACTGTACTTAAACGCAGTAAACAAGAAAACAAAACTAAACTAAATCAAAACTAAACCAAAACTGTTTCAAAAGGGATTGACTCGCCACACAGCATGAATTGCTTAAAACGATACTTAAACAGCAGTAAACAACAATAAAATAAAACTAAACTAAATAGTTTCAAAAGTAAATACTCACTACACAGCAGGCATTAATTTATAATAATTGCATAATAATTAGCAAAGAGAAACACAATTTAATTAACATTAAAATTAAACATTAAAAATGAATTATTTAAAGGGAATATGAAAAAACATGTAGAGTAGAATGAATTCGAAATTCAAGTGAATGACTCAATTGAATAAATGATTTTTTTCAATGAATATTTTAATTTGAAGATATTTCAAAAACTAAACGGTTTCGAGCTAGGGTGTTCCCTGGAAATATTCATATTTTTTAAAGGGCTTTCAAGATATGTAACTTTTGTGGTATTATTTTTCAAGAAAAATTTCAGAAAATGGCGCCGCAATGTTTTAAGATGTTCCCGACTTGGTCTGTCCCGGAATGGTTACATACATCTAGGGTTTTATATAAGTAAATATATATATATATATATATATATATATATATATATATATATATATATATATACACTGCTCAAAAAAATTAGGGGAGCAAGCAAAGAAGTTAAGAAAACCGTGCGAGACAGCCACGTATTGGCATAAAATCGATAGTACACGCGTATCAATGCGCAATACAGAAAAAAAGACGTAAAAGATTTGCAATTAAGCTTTAATTCTTTAAAAATATGGAAAAAACATGAAAAGGTGATTTAGGGCAACAATTTGGTTACATGTAAACGATAAAAAAAGTATTGTTTAGAAATGATGCAAGATTTTTAAAATGGCGTGTGGTCTCCTCGAGCAGCTAAGACTGCTGCACACCTGTTTTCCATGGATGCGATGATGTTATCGATAAGACTTTGGGGAATACAGTTCCACTCCTCAAGAAGTGCAATCTCGGAGAGTAAAAGGAAGTCTTGGTCTCGCAGCTATGCGTTGTCCGAGCATGTCCCAAACATGCTCGATTGGATTCAGGTCAGGAGAGCACGCTGGCCATTCCATACGCTGTATTGTTTCAGCTTGAAGCATGTTCTCCACAAGACGAGCTGTATGCGGTCTGGCATTATCATGCTGGAAAACAAATGAATCTCCAATAGCTGCAGCGTAAGGTATGACATGAGGTCTCAGTATCTCGTCTGCATACCTTCGGGCCTTCAAAGTACCATATCGAATTATATGCAGGTTCGTACGTCCACCTATGCTGATTCCACCCCATACCATAAAACCAGCTCGTCTGTATTGTGACCTTTCACGAATGAATGTGGGGTTATTTCGAGTGCCGTTTTCCCTCCATACCAAAACACGTCGGGTGTCACACTCCAGACTGAATCGGGACTCGTCTGTAAACAGCACTTGGCTCCAGTCATGTTGCTCCCAATCTCGATGTTCAGCAGCCCATTTTCTTCGGGCCGCGTATTTGCGTGAGGTCAACGGAATGCAAACCATTGGCCTACGTGCATAGATACCTCCCTGGTGAAGCCTATAACGTACCGTTTGGCTGCACACCCTTTGTCCTGTTTCGAAGAGCTTTTAACAGTATATACCAGTCATCAGTTGCTGTAGTGGCACGTGGCCGACCTTGTCGTGGTCGACGTCTAACATTCCCTGTTTCTTGGAGTCGATTCCACAGTCTTTCAACGACATTTCTGGCGACTCCAACAGCGTCCGTAACACTACGTTGTGTTTGCCCGGATTCAAGTCTGCCTATAATACACCATGCCATAGATTCCTGTAAATCACGTTATTGAGACATTTTCAAGTCACCTTTTCTCAAAAAGAATAACTGAGCAATTGAATTTCACAGTTAAGGCAGTGAAACAGACTTTCTGCAACATCCCGATTTCTGCCCTTATTTCTTTTTCTTGTTTTTGACGTCATGAACTTTGATTTGCATATGAAGTTTTCTTCTTCTGTTTCCTGCTAGGCTTTAAATTATGGATGATTAATTTCATTTTACTTATCGTTGTAAGTATTTGCTAAATTTCGTTAAAACCATGTGCTCCCCTAATAGTTTTGAGCAGTGTATATGGGTGTGTGTGTGTGTGTGTGTGTGTGTGTGTCTATGTGTGTATGTATTTATTTCGGTTGAAGTGAATGTGCATGTTTTTATGTTTAAGGTACCTGTTTATATGCGTGTAACCCAGCACTATCTTAGGTTTAGATTCTTTGTAATCTTACTTCTAAGGAGTGAGGGGGTATGTAGTTGCTTGCGTAAAAATTTTTGGTTTCTTTCTCCATATTGTACTGTGACAAATATGGAGGAAAGAAAATTTGCGGTACTGTGGACCAACAGTGACTCTCTCAGCAGGACATGACAGCCAAAAAACAACTTGTATAGCACAAAGATGGCTAAATAGGAAAATTTGGCGAATGTCGTACCTGTGGAAGTATTAATAAGAATCGAGAGGGCAAGGAGTGGTCATCCCATGGTCTGTCTTTAGTTAGTTAGTCTATTTATTTATTTAATTCAGCACCTTGTGTGACTAAAATGTATAAATGAATTTTAAAGTTAGAGTCGAGTTAGTTGAGTTATATCCCCTAAATTTCGAACAAGGAAAATCTGCATTTCTGTCAGTTAATAATTTTTTTTGGTTTTTGAATTTGGAATACTTGGTTTGAGCAATTAGTATAGGTTTCTGTTACACTTTTCGATAGAAAAGACCAAATATAACGCTTGCATGGTCTATTACGAGATTCAAATTTTTTTTTGTTGAATTATAATAATTAAAACCGCCTACTGTGTCCAAGCTTAAGCACTCAAAAGGTTGGTCTGTCGGAGGAACATCTTGCAGCAAACCAAACCTTTTTTGCCTTTTTTCCACATTAATTTGACAATTATGACAGTGTCTTGCATAGTTATTTATATCTTCGGTAATTTTAGGCCAATAGTATTGGGATGTGATCAATTGTACAGTTTTATTTTCTCCAGGGTGTCCAAATTCCTCATGCGCTTTTCTTAAGATTTCTAACCATAATGAGAATGGTACTACTATTATTAAAAACCTTTTTTCCTAATATATACTACATTGTTTATTTTCTTATAATGAGGTCCCTGAAGATTGTCCTTACTTTGAGAATCAATTATATTTTGCAGTTCTAATAAATGGAATACATGTTGGACAGATTCTGAAACAGGATTTCTGGAAAGCAAATTTTTTTTCCATGGAGGTAATGATAAAATTTATCCAAACTATCTTCGAGAGTTGTAAATAAATTAATGGCAACATACCCGCAAAACCTTTTTTAATGAACGTACAAGCAAAATTACATTACATTCCTTCAATATAATCACCAGAAAAGTCTTGTACATTTTGCCAGATGTCAGGAAGTCGTAGGATACCGTTGGCAAGGTGTTGTATGTTGATGTCAGCGACGGAGCGCCTTAATGCCCGGATCACAGGCAGGGAATCGGATGCCTCGAAGGGGTTCTTTCAACTTAGGAAAGAGGTCGTAGTCACAAGGACTCATGTCAGGTGAGTACGGAGGTTGTTCCAATACCTCCCAAGACCACCGTCGCAAAAGATCCTTTACAGCTCGTGCAACATGACAACGATCATTGTCATGCAACATGATAGGGAGATTGTTCCACAAAAAACGTCTACGTTTGTGCCGTATAGCCTAGCGCAGATAGTGCTGTAGCCACGGGTAACCTCGATTTTAAACCCCGACCGCTGATCAACTGTTGTAAACATAATCTATAGCGGTAGAAAAGACATGGCCACTTCAATATCACATAGCAACTACCTCTTCTACTGAATGGACGGAATTTTGCACTCTAGACATCGATAACAGCTCCACCTCACTCCTCCAATATCCTGTTTGCGCATGCCCTATGTTCTACGACTTTCTGGGCTACGTTGTCACTACTTTATTTACAACCCTCGTATAATTGCTAGACATTCGAGTTCTGTAATTGAGTAATTTGCTTCATAATTTTTTAAAACGTGTGAATAATAAGATATTGGGTTTAATACACCATTTTCATCTACTTCTTTCAAACGTGACCCCACCTGATGATTACTTGCATCCACATAAAAATGGCAGTCTTTGTTTACATCATATAACTGCAATATATGTTTACAAATAAAAAATTTTTAAGAATATCAAAAGCTTCTTGGCACTTTTCTGACCAATCCCATTTTACCCCTTTCTTTAGTAATGTTTTTAACGGATGTCTTATTTTTGCATGATTTGGAATAATAGTATTGTAAACATTTATTATGCCAAAGAATCCAAGTTCTGTCACATTAGCTAGTGGCATTAGGTTCTCTATTTTTTAATTATTGACATTGTCGGGTGAAATTCTTCCTTCACAAACATGATAGCCCAGAAAATTTATTTGGTGTTGCAGAAATGTACATTTAGATAATTTTAACTTGATATTCTCTTTTTTTTTAATGTGAAATTGTAGGGTATTATTTACCTTGAAACAATGGATGCATGCATGGGTTGGAACAAGCAAGGAAGACAAAGCATTAGCACCTTAAACATACATTTATTTGATAACACAAATTTCAATTAACTTGTCATAGCTATTAATATAACAATCCGTTTCATATTAACAATTTTGAGAACTCAGAAGCAGAGGCAAACTATATTGTCAAAGATGATTTTTAGAGTCTATTGGGAAGGCACTTACTATAGCTGATGTATGCAGCGATGATGGTAGCATCGGCGACCGGGACCCAGAATCATCTCTAGTATAGGAACACCTTGGCGGGATATTCGCACTTCTCCAAGGCTCTGGGACAGACGAGAGTCTCTAACATCTAACTATATGGAACCAAATCCAAGAGCCGTCACCTTCTTTTCCAAAACCTTCCGTCCTCAGCGGAGCTGTTGTCCGTTTACAGGGGGGCGATTCTGGTCGGCCCCTCATTTTCATTGGGCAATGGGCTGTTTTTCTTTCCGTGGTTCCTGCCACGATTGATTCTTTATTACACCACCTCTGTCTACTCTGTCCATAGTCTATGAAGTACCTCCCCCAACATAATTTTATTTTGCAAAAATACGTTGACCCTTCTCATCTGACCTTTTTTATTGTGGGCCATAAAATAACGACCATCCATCTTGTAAAATTTAGACTTCAGATCGCTATCACTGGCCACACCGACAGCTATTCTTCTATTTTTTATTGGTTTACAATCCTGTATTTACCCCTGCCTCTGCATCCTTTATAATACATTCGTTATTGGCCACATACCGTGGGGAATTATTTCTATTTTCACTTCTACAGAAATAACTTATTTAAATGTTCAAGATGTTGCTCTTTTGAATCTGCGAAAATTATGATATCATCAAAATAGTGGCATGCAAAATTAACTTTATATTTATGTAATATTCTTCGAATTGTCCTATTAAAAATTGCAGGGGCATTTTTTAACCCAAACGGAAGTCTTAACCACTCAAATAAATCAATGGTGGTTGAAAATTCTACCTTTTCAGAATCTTTTGGATGGATGGGTACATGCCAATACCCTGATGTAATGTCTAAAGTAGAAAACAATCTTTGGCCTAACTTACATTATCAAGAGTATCATCAATTCGACGTAGTGGTTCTGCATCTGTCTTAGTTATTAAATTTTATTTTCTAAAGTCAATACAAAGTCTGGTTTTCCCTTCATCAAGTTTTTTTTGCCAAAGTCACAGGAGACGAGTAAGGGCTATGAGACTCTTTTATTATTCCTGCTTCTAATAAAGCCTTAATCTGAGTTTTGATTTTTTTTCTCTTCAACTGGCGAAGTTCTATAAGCTTTTAAACTAACTGGCGAATCAGAATTTATAATTATCCTTTGTGGTTCCATCCATAACTTACCTATGTCATACTTATTTACTGAAAATAGTCCAACATTTTTGTAAAAGTACTTTTAAATCCCTATCAACACTTAAATTCTTTGTCTGGTCCTTAAGATTAACATTATCAGAATTATGTAAAATTTATACGTTATTTTCATTAGAACCTTCACCACAATTATCAAATATAGCATGATGAATATTCAAAACATCATTATTATCAATATAATCATTTTGTATATGTAATGATATTTTATCATTACCAATATTTTTAATCAAATCTAACGAAAGTCCTTTTTGGAAAACACATGGTATTGTACAGTCAATAGTTAATTTAAATTTTTTACACCCTGGAATATTTAAAATAAGATAAGGCAAGTTGTTCTCAATGACATAAACAGAAACATTATTATTCAATCTTCCTATTCTCAAATTAAAGTAACATTTCTTTGTTATCAAAATCTCTCCTTCAGCTGGCCTGACCTTAACTGGAGCACCAGTATAACATTCAAATTATTTTCAAGTACTAACTTCTTAGAAATCAAAGTAATAGTGGAGGAAGTGTCCACAACACAATTTATGTTTAAGTTTATTTTATACTGGAATTTAACAGATTTTAAATTTTGAGAACTTTTAGTATTTACATTCACTAGCCCTCTTACTGAGATTAATTGTCACTGCGGAAACTGATCTTCCTAAAATTCAGTATCTTTATGTGTTTGATTCTGATTTGGCAATGGCATTTTCCCTAATCTTTCTGCTAATGAAACGTCTGTTTCCAATTATATGCATTAGTAATGCCAAAATTTGAACATTTTCGACAAGGTCTGGACGGTAAGTTTAAAAATTCCTCGTGATGATTGGTCTCGTTATTTGGTCTATGCACAAATGGTCTATTCCCCGATTTTTGGTATCCTCTGGGCTGCCATTGCCTAAATTGGTGTTATTGGTAATAATTCTGTCTAAGTGGGGACGGTGGTGCATATCTTGGTCTGAATGGAGGTTGCTGATTATAATTTTGTTTAAATTGAGACTGGAGATAATAATTCTGTCGAAATTGTTGACTATTATCAAACGGAGGAGTGAAAAATCTATTTTGGGGAGCCTTATTTCGTCTATTCCCCTCATTCTGTATCTTAATTAATTTATTGGCTAACACTAACCATTCTGTTTCTGTCCGAGGAGGGTTTACAACGATTGTCAATCTCATTTGTGAATCCAAACCTTCTGTCAAGCCCTCTACTATTATTTTCTTAGATAATCCTAACTTTTTCCCTATCTCAATTTTTTAATGAAAATATGCTTTTAAATCTTCTCCCATCTTATATTTTAAATTAGAAAATTCTGAAAAATCCACACTATTAATTTCAAAAAATATTTCTTGTAAAGTACTTTTTAACTCAGTCCAATTCTGAATATGTAAACACGAGTTTACAAAAACAGTAAGTGCCTCTCCTTATGCACCTTCCATTCATCAGACATTTTTTCTTGGGAACATTTGTTTTCAAAGTACTCAAGACATTTTTCTAATTTCATTCCCCCTTGAGAGTCAAACGGAATGATGTCTTTTAAATCTCTCTCTAAAATGTCAGTAACCTGAGATTGTTTTTTACTCTCCTGACCAGAACTCCTTGCATCACCATCGTTAACTGAAAATGATTGGTCAAGTTGTAGTCTAGTTTCATCTTTATCAGTGCTACCACTAATAGTGAACGACTGATCGTTTTGTTTCACAGTTTTTCTAATTCTACTCTACATTTTAAAACTGACGAGATATTAGTATGAAAGAAATATTGAGAAACACTTAAAATAAACACAAAATTGCAATGATATCAAAATATAAACAAAAATAAAGCACTTCATAACTCAAAACAAAAATTAAATAAATAAATAAAATCAGGTCGTCATTAGCTCTGAAGACCAGTATTGGTAGTAAGTTATTCAAAAATCTTCTCAATTTTATATGAAATTTCGACAAAATCCTTCAAACTCTTACCTTCAATATTCCTAATTGAAGTTCCAATTTATTTATTTTTATTATAATACGGCACAAATTTTTTTTATTTTAATTTTATTCCACCACAAATAGTTACGTATTTTTTTCTGGAGTAGGAAATGTTGCATCGTGAACACACTGTTGACGTAGAAACAAACACTTTTTGTAACACAAGGGTCGATGAACAACATCTTCACTAAGAATATTCACTGAAGTTAAAATCGAAAACACATATCTTGAAAATCACTCAACAAGAATGGAGCACGTTGAACACACTGTTTTCCAAGGTAACTGGAACGTTTGATAACACACTTATTTTTTCAATCTTGTCATTACTTTCGAAGGTGGCGAGGAGCGGCCATGTTGAAACAGTTCCGGAACTTGAATTTTCCAATTCGTGCAGGACTGTTAGAACATGTTACTCTTCAAACTTTGTTTTCGATGCAAGCGCAGGCGTGAAGACGAGAGATGATGAAAACGCAGAAATTATGAATTTAAATTCTCTAATCACTAGTTCTCTAATCACCAGTTTCAACTTTAACTTGGAAATGCATGGGGCTTTTCTTCCCGCGCACATAAACAGCAATCCCTGGCGACTCTTTTCTGTAACATCACGGTGGCGAGATATTGCATGTAGGGACGAGAGTGGTTGATTTTGCCTGTCAGCCGTGAGTTACAGAGGAGCTAAAGACAGTTCCCTTTTGTTCATTAATGGTGTCATATGGTTGGTGGGGCTCGCTGCTTCGCTGGAATATTCGAGGGTCCGTCGAGTTCTTATTTGGTTCTTCTTATTTGGTTCCCACCAGCCCCGAGCACAAGAAAGATGCGTTACATCTCAAATAAATTTTATTACCTCCGCTGCTACATCTTGTTGTGATGATGACAAATCCAAAAAAGCGCACACGTACCTTGAGGCACGCCTATTTATAACCTCATGGAGGCCTGGTCACATGACCGCGCAAAGCTTGCAGCGATTCGCTGACACCCTGATATCTGGGCTTGAGAACTAATATTACCAAAGAGACTGTATAAAAATTGACAGGGGTCATATAAGATATGCCTAAAGTCAATTCCTTTGTTTTCAAAACGAAAACGAAATGTAATTAATTCGCCCAAGGAAATTTAAAAGAATTTAGAATTTTGAAAGGGTATATATATATATATATATATATATATATATATATATATATATATATATATATACAGTGCTAGATTTCTAAAAATAAAGGTGCCGGAACGGTAACCTTCCGGGGTGTATGGGAGTGGGGAGATGCGAAATTATTGGCCTGAAAAAAACAAAAATCATTGGTTAATCAAAAATTTGAACGTTTTATTTAGTTCCAAATTTTATTTTGCAAGACAAGTACAAAAAAAGTTGATGAATTTAAATACCTTGGCAGTATAATTAATGACAAAAATAAACTAAGAACAAAATTGATAACATAATCAAAATGGCTAATAACTGCTTCTTTGGGCTGAGAAGACAATTGAGATCTAATCTCGCAAAACTAAATTAAGAATTTATAAGACACTAATACTACCTGTCTTACTTTATGAAGTGAAATATGGACCTTGAGCATAGACACGCAGCGCTCACTGGACATGTTTGACAGAAAAATCCTCAGGGCCATCTTTCCCTCAGTGCAGGAAGAAGGACGTTGGAGAACCAGATATAATTTTGAACTGTATAGGCTTTATACGCAATCACAAATAATACAAGTCTTCATTAGTAATAGATTAAGATGGCTGGGAAATGTTTGGAGAAACTCGGAAGATAATCCCTCTAAGATCTTGACATTTAAAAAACCTGAGGGATCCCGAGTTAGAAGTAGACCACCGACTAGATGGTTAATTGACATTGAAAAAGACTTTGAAAATTAAAAATTGGAGAGGAGTCGTCGCAGGTAGAAGACGCTGTAAGAAGCGCGTGGTTGAGGCAGCCAGGTTCTGTAAGGGGTTGTTGTGCTTGTGCTTGTGAAGAAGAAGACAAGTACAAAAATGTGTTGTAGAAAAGTAATAAAAGTAGTAAAAAAGCAGAGTTTCATGATTGTTTAAGTTTTGTGCCCATCCTAAAAGATTGTCCAAAACTTCAACATGTTTTCATCATACTTCTTGTCTCTTGAACTCTTCTTACTCTTGACGGCTAATGTTGAATGGTGTCCAGATACAAGCCAAGAGTCAACATACTTAGTTGAGTTAAAATGCCGAATAGGAGGTCCATTGATCTTTACAAACAACAGTCCAGAAACTGTTGCAGTATTCAGTGATTATCTCAATGGTGTGATAATGAGGTTCATCTGTGAGAAACCTCTTTCACATCCACTCGACGAGTTAGCTATCGAATTGATTGACTGTTTCAACGGGTTGAGACTTTTCGGGAACACTTTGAAGTGGAGAGCTGTAGCTACTTTACCACTTGCCCACGCTTTTGAAATTTTCATACCTGTTAACCCCAACCCTGGACAGATAAAACCCCAACCTTTTCACAACCACTGCATCCAAACGTTCCATTTTTAATAAACAACCAGTCATATTTTTGGCAAAACTCGTTTTTTTGCGAGTTAGTCCAGCAATCTGGCAAGACATTGTCGCACTCAAAAGGTGAATATTTTTCTTTAGGGTATTATACATTACAGTCAAGCTTTTCTGAAGCTATTGTTTCGCTTGCGGTGTTAGGGAACGGTTGCGAACACAGGCTTTTCATTTTGGCGTCATCGTCATTAACCACTTTGTCATCACTGGTATCGTCACAACTATTGCTGTGCTTGAGTCGTTTACTGCCACCCGAAAGTGAGAAAAAATCGGTTAGTGTTTTCTCATTTCACTTCAGAATCTATCGCACTCACACAGACTTGACACTGCTCAAACGCAACTAACCTCAAAAACACAACATGGAAGAAGGGTAGCTGCCTCGGGGAGGTCGATTCTTGAAATGAGGAGTCGGGGCTAATCAATACGTCATTTGTAAACCCGTGAAAAGTCAGTGCAGTCTGCAAAAATGAGTCAGACTACCGTCCCGTCAGCCGGCCAAGGTCAAGCCACAATACCTCCCAATTCAATGAAATAGTCGCAGTTCGCTGTACTCAATAGTAACGCTCAAAAGACCCTAGCCTCACATCATAATCGATCGTTACGACCTGCGAAGGGTTCTTTTACGTGAAGTGTAAAGAGTAGTAGTTCAGGCTCACTCACTAACAACAGAGTAATTTGTGATTAAATAAATGTTTTTAACTATCGTAATTTTTTTTCCTAAAGAGAGGTACAGGACCGCCGTTCCGGCGCGTTCCGCCTCAAATCTAGCCCTGTATATATATATATATATATATATATATATATATATATATATATATATATATATATATATATATATATATATATATTGTAAACTTCTTAAGCACTGCTCGAAAATACATATGACAAGAATTCTCTGTTAAATATTACTGGGAAAAAATTTAACTGATGTGAGACTAACTGATCACTTTTTATCCTTCTCTAAGTTTCTTAGAATAATATAAATAGTAGTATATATGAAAAGACTGGGTACCCTATTGCATTTTGTTTTTATTAAAAAAATAAGTTATAGTTAATATTAAAAAAATTATCTTCTAATAAAAAAATATTATCAGAATAATTTATAGACTATTGGGAATGAAAGTGTAATGCCACAGAATTCAAAAAAGACTGGAACAAAAAATATTAGTTATTTACAGTATTGAAAAAATCTGTTTTCCATCTATTTTGTAATGATAACTGAATGCGTATAATGCTAAAAGTTTTTTTATGCCCGCCAAGAAAACTACTTTTCCTCGTAATTGAATTACAATGTAACCAGTAGTGGGTAAAAAGTTTTGCTCGAAGGGATTTTTTTTAATAAAATATTTCTCCTAATCATTTGAAAGGGTGAGAATAGAAAAGAATTAATGGGATGCAGAAAGCAAAATAATGATTTCTGTCCCTAAGCTGTAAATTTGGAAACCGACACTTTCTTCTTTTGGGACTCTTTCTATAAATGATTCGGAAGTATAAATTTTTCTTGTTTTTTTAAAGATATGTTTTTATTTATTTTTAATTTTGCAATTGTATTTTGAATTTCCAGCAGTTTGAGGATCAGTGTTAAAAACTGTTTTCATAAAACAGAAAATTTTATTTTACTCATTATAAAGAGCGGAGTCGGATCACTCGCAACATTTGTTACACGTTTTGGTATAAATTTAAACTGAAGTGTTTCATTTGGTTTTAAAGTTTGGTCTCCGTTGGCGTAATAAGGGAACCTTTGTCGTTTATTAAAAAAGTATAAGAAAATAAAGACATTAGTTCGTAAGTTTAATTACATCTGTATTTCAGTGTACACTCTGACATTCATCAGGTTCCGTGTTGGCACTAGGAAAAATAAACTTATTTTTAAATCTCACTGCCACATAAATGTTATAAGAAGAATGTTTATAAACAGAAAGCATATATGCATAATAGAAAACGTTCATTACCATGTGTTGTGGGGAGTTATAAAATTCAGATATTTAAACATACATGTAAATAATTTTAATTTTTTTTAACCTGAAAATTCATGTATTTTAATATATTCGTAATCTCATTGCACTCGTTGAATTTTAATTTCATTGAACCTGATGAATTTTAAAATTCAGTTACTTTAACGCATTTGTCAGTAATTGTAATCTTATGGGATACTCTGAGTCGTAACAATTCAGGTATTTTAATATATTTGCAGGCCCAGATTTCCGCATGGGCAAGTGGAGCACTTGCCCAGGGCCCCCAAATTTATGGGGCCCCCTAATTTAGTATTAAGTTGTACATATTTTTGAAAATTTGGTTTTAGCTTCAGTAAAGGTGGGCAGTGGCGGATACAGAAAAAAATCCTGGTTGGGGCACAGTGCACCCACTATATTCATTTCAAAAGAAAATTTCCTGAATTTATTTATTAACATTAAAAGTAAATTAATTAACACATTATTATTATTATTATTATTATTATTCAAATGTTTGACTTGTTGGTCGAAAATTGTTTTGAATTTTCGGTCCGAATTTATGGGGGGGGGGGCTTGGTGAGTGTCCCACATGTTCCTGTGGAAATCTACTCCTGGAGGGGGAGGGCACATGGCCTCCCTCTGGATCCGTCCTTGGAGGGGGCCCCCAAAGTCTGCTTTGCCCAGGGACCAATTGGGTCAAAGTCGGGCCCTGTATATTTGTAAACAATTTTAAACTTATTGAAAAAGATGGGTATTAAGATTTAGGTATTTACATATATTTGTCAGTAATTTTAATCTTATTGAACACATAAGTCATCTAATACACGGAGAGATATTACTTACATAATTTCTTAGTTCACTCGTGCTTGATTTAATTACAGACCATATATTTTCAAATAAATCACCTTTGTTAAGTTTAGGTTGGTGTGAAAGTAACTTTCACATTCACAAAAGTTTCGTAACTATTTAGCTCGATAGGGAGCACTACGGTTGCTGCGCATCAGCTCTGCGTAGTCTCCGGCGTTTCCCAAGCCATAACATTTGGAATCAAATATAGTATTTTTAAACTTAATGGGAATGACCCCAGAATCATTCTTTATCCTGCCATATTTAAGGCTCTTGCAAGTCCTTCATAAATCAAACGATAACACTTATAAACATGTAAATCTACTTAATAGAGTCAATCACAAGTATAGAAGTTTTAACTTTTGCATCCATAATGCAGTACTGAATTTTAAGAGAATTTTAATCTTAATGGGAATTAACTCAGGATATACTGCTAAAGCATTTAATTCATGAACTAAGTGATAACATTAAAAATATTCCAATCTACACAATAGAGTTAATCACAATTTAGAAACTTAAAATTTTTCATCGCTAAAATACTACCATAATTTTATGTGATTTAATTTATTTACTTTTTATTTTGAAATTATTATTATTTTATTTATTGTTTTGTATTTTGAATTTCCAGCAGTTTGAAGATCAGTGTTAAAATGTGTTATAATTGAAAAAAGGAAATCTTATTTTAGTCATTTGAAAGAAAACATTCTGAATACTGACAACATTTGTTACACATTTTAATATAAATTTAAACTGAAGTGCTTCATGTGGACTATAAAGTTTTGATTATGTTGTTTTAATAAGGGAACTATGATAGTTTATTAATAAAGTATTATAAAATGAAGACACTAGTTCGAAAGTTTAATTACATCTATATTTCAGAGTACACTCTGCTATTATTCAGGTTTCGTGTTGAAAATATGAACAATAAACTTAATTTTTACATCTCATTTCCACATAAATGTGGTAAGAAGATAGTTCATAAAGCTTAAATGTACAAAAGAAAAGTTTCATTACCATGTGTTGTAAGGAGTTATTAAATTCAGATATTTAAAAAGTAGACATGTGAATAATTTTAATTTTATTCATCCTGTAATTGGAGGTGTTTTAATATATTCGTAAGCAATTTTAATCTTGAAAAGGATGAGTATGAAAATTCAGTTATTTTAATAAATTTATAAGTATTTTTAATCTTACTGAATACGATGTGTCTTAATATTCTGGTTAATATAGTTGTAATTTTTTAAAAATCTTATTGAGTACGATTAGTCTCAAAATTCAGGTATTTTAATATATTTGTCAGAAATTTTGATCTTATTGAACACATGAGTCATCTAATACACGGACAGAAATTACTCACATCATTTTGTAGTTCCCTCGTGCTTGATTTCCTTAAAAACCATATACTTTCTAATAAATCTCTTTTGTTAAGTTTTGATAGGAATCAAATATATTATTTTTTAACTTAATACTAATGACCCCAGTATGATTTCTTATTCTGTCATATTTCAGGCTGATATATTTAATTCATAAAACAGACCATAACACACAAAATACACTCTACTGACCATAATATGGTCAGTAGAGTCAATCATAGTTTTAGAAGATTAAAATTTTACATCCCTAAATGCAATTCAACACAGGATATGTTGCTCTTGCATTTCCTTCAAAAACCATTCGATAACACATAAAATCATGTAAATATTCAATAGAGTCAATCATACATTCAGAAGTTTCAACTTTTACATCCATAATGTAGTACTGAATTTTAATAGTTTTTTTAACTTAATGGGAATAACCGCAGGACATGCTGCTATGACATTTAATTTATACACCAAGTGATGACACTTAAAAACATGTAAATCTACATAATAGAGTTAATTATACCATTCGAAACTTTAAGTTTTTCATCCCTAATAATACTATGTCATTTTTATGTCATTTAATATTTAAAATAGTATATCTCATTGAGTTTTTGCTGACAGTTTTCTAATTTGATTTAATGTTGTGAAAATATGATGTAAATAGAAAATATGTACAATGATCTGTATTTTCTTTATAGCGTTATTCCTTAAAAAATATATTTCGTTAATCCTCAGGTAAAACGTTCAGATTTTTCAGATTTCAATATAATTGCTTGCAGTAGCTACAAATAATTGTTTTTCTCCCCTAAAGAAATTTTATATGGAAATCAATTTTTAAGACTAATTGCCTTAAGTAGCAATGATGGTCAAAGATAAACGAAGGTCTAATTAACCTTTTATTAATGGGAGAAAATACTGAAAACTAAAACTGGAAGGATTAAAAGATGTTTACCATCGTATCATAACTTGTGTTCCGAGCTATTTGTATGTAGATGTCGCTTTTGTAAGTATTTACATTTTTCAATATTCTTCTATTGTTTCTTCCGCTCTGTGTGTCAACACTTTGTTTTCGGCGGTTGTTGTTGCTTAGCTATGTGACAAACGGTCGCATAGTTTTTGTTCTGCAATAAAATCAAATTGACTTCATTCCGCTTTTAATTTTGTTTCTTTAACACACCACACGGTCGTGTTCATTTGGTCCGTCATCTTTTGCCGGAGTCATCGGCAATCTATGGATATTTCGAACAGTTATTGAAATTAATTTGAATTCCGTCACAGCTCGGAACGCATTGTTAGGAATAACGCTTTCGATTTCGCTGCCTGCATTTTTCGTTGCGATCATTTTTTTTTAACTTTGTTTGATTGAAAGAAGATTTTGTCTGTCTTCTCGCTGCTGATTTAAAAACTTTTCGAATGACTTTTTTTATTGAAGTGCTTCATTGGAACTTCAATTGTTTTGATTAGTGCCAAGGATTAGTAAACAATTTCGTCGCTTCTTGATTGAAGGTGAGTCTTCATTCATTTATTATTTTTGAAAAATGGATCTCAAGTTACTTTTAACACAAAAGAAAGTTGCAAAACGCAACTTAACGAAGTTAAAAGATAAAATAAATTCTGAGATCGCACAAGCTGATGTTGCGAAAATTGAGCTTTTCAAATCGAAACTGAACAATTTAACTTACGACATTTCGAATGTTTTTGATAATATTTACAGTAATTGTGAGGAAAAGGATTTTGATAGCTATTTTGTTGAATGTCATTCATTGCAAGACATTACAGATGAGCTTTATTTGATGATTGAGCGCAGAAAATTAGGGAATACTAGCAATGAAAGCTCAAGTTCGGTTAGCACTAGGTCAGATTGTATTGAAGTTAAATTGCCACATTTATCATTGCCAACATTTTCCGGTGACATGATTGAATGGCTTACTTTTTCTGACTTATTTAACGCAAGTGTGCATAAAAATGTAAATTTGACAAACGCACAAAATCTTCAATATCTTAAGAGTTCGTGCAAATCAGATGCGCTGAAAATTATTCAAGCTATTCCAATTTCAGATAATAACTACAAAATTGCTTGGGATTCGCTTGAAGATCGGTATTCGAATAGACGTGAACTTATTAATACATTGATTAAGAAACTCATTAAGCAACCGAATATTGGCGATTCGTCAAATGAAATTTTTAACTTGGTCGACGTAACGAATGAGTGTGTACGTTCGCTTACTGTTTTAGAACTAAAAGTAGATGGATTTACCGATACACTTGTAAATCATTTAATTGTTGAATAATTGAATAAAAACACTCGAATTTGGTATGAACGACAATTAAAAATTGATGAAATTGGAACACTTGAAAATTTACTTTTGTTTTTGAAGGAACATGCTAGAATGCTACAGAATGGCAAAACCAATATGAAGGATTTCAAGAATTATTCTAAGGTCACTTCGCTTGTTTCTTACACTGATATAATATGTGCTTATTGTAAGAAAAATCATCATGTATATAGATGTAACAAGTTTTTAAAATTACCTGTTTTCAAACGTTTTAATTTTGTGAAATCTTGCCATTTATGTTACAACTGGTTATATAATTTGCATAGTTCTAAATCTTGCAATAGTTTAAATAAGTGTAAAATTTGCAATGCAAACCACCACTCCATTTTGCATTTGTCTAAGCCTAGTAATAGTGATGAAAATACTCTTGCTACTAATAATGAAAATAATTCATCCCTTTCTTCTCGGGCTAGAGATTTTACTCCTCAAAATTCACCACAAATTACTACTGATAATTGTTCCAATGCTTCGAATCAGATTGATAGTAACTTTGTTAGTTATGGAAATGTTAACTAAGAGGTTTTGCTATGTACTGCTCAAATACGATTTCGAAACTCATCGGGCAATTTTGTACACTGTCGCGCACTCCTTGATTCTGGTTCCCAGGCTAGTTTCATCACAGAAAATTGCATTCAAAAACTTGGATTGGCTAGAAAAACTGCAAATATACAAATTTCTTGCTTAGAATCGGCTGCATCGCAAACCAAGGGTGAATTGGACATTACTTTCACTCCTCATTTTTCTTCAGAACTCTCATTTTGTACTTCAGTTTTTGTTTTGGACAAAGTTTGCGGAGATTTACCACATAAATCATTGCCATCGAACATTGTTCACTCTTTCAATGATTTAGTTCTTGCGGACCCTAAGTTATTTAAATCATCTCCTATAGACATTCTTTTGGGTGTTAATGTCTTTATGTCCCTGATTGTTAGTGAACCAATCAAGAGATACAATGAGCTTCCCACAGCTATTCGGTCAAAATTAGGTTGGATCATTTCAGGTGCAGCAGTTTTCAGCTCTGATGTATGCTCATACATTTCTCTAAATAATTTAGAATTGAATACTGAAGAAATAGTTAAGAAATTTTGGGCTCTAGAAACTGTTCCAGATGAAACAGTTTTGTCTAAGTCAGAAATTAAATGTGAAGAACATTTCAAAAATACACACTACAGAGACAGTACCGGCAGATATGTTGTTAGATTACCCTTTAAGAAACCTTCGTCAAATTTGGGTAACTCTAGAGAGTTAGCTCTCAAAAGATATATGCTTCAAGAAAATAGGCTAGTTAACAAACCGGAAGTACACACATTGTACAAGGAATTTCTTAATGAGTATTTAGAATTACGCCATATGGAAGTTGTAACTAGTTCTGAACCAACTCCTTCTTCAGTGTACTACTTGCCACATCATCCTGTTTTGAAGCCCTCTAGCACTAGCACAAAGCTTCGAGTTGTTTTTGATGCCTCAGCTAAGACATCCCATGGATGCTCTCTCAAAGATTTGTTGTATGTTGGTCCTACAATTCAACCTGAATTGTTTGACATTCTAATCAGATTTAGAACGCATATTGTTGCTATTTGTGGGGACATCGAAAAGATGTACAGGCAAATTCGCTTAAACCAGGAAGATGCCGATTTCCAGCACATCTTTTGGAGAAATGATGCAAATAAACCCATCCAGGAATATAGACTTTTGACAGTCATTTATGGAACGTCTCCTGCACCTTATTTAGCAACTCGATCGCTTCTTCAACTTGCTCTAGACGAGCAAGATAACTACCCAAGTGCATCCAGGGTTGTGAAATCTGATTTTTATGTTGATGATCTGCTGACTGGTGCTTCTTCAAAAACAGAAGCAAAACAATTAGTTCGTGATATTGACTCGCTGATGCGCAAGGGTGGTTTTACGCTTCGAAAATGGTTAAGCAATGAATCAGAAATTTTGAAAGAGTTACCTCTTGAACTCAGAGAAGATTCAAACCACTTGTACATTTTGAAAGATCAACCAAGGAAGGTACTGGGTATCAATTGGCACCCCCATAGTGACACATTCGATTTCAAGGTTCTTCCATCTAGTACCTTTGCGGTAACTAAAAGAAGTGTGCTTTCAGAAGTCGCAAGACTGTTTGATCCATTAGGCTGGCTTGCACCAAGTGTGGTTTTCGCTAAGAAATTTCTCCAAGAATTATGGATTTGCAAGGTCCAATGGGATGACTTACTTGATCCCCAAAGAGCTTCTACTTGGACTTCATTTCATAAAGACTTAAGCTTATTTAACATTCTCAAAATTCCTAGACTAGTCATAATTGAAAATTGTCACAAAATTGAGTTGCATGCATTTTGTGACGCCTCGGAAAAGGCGTACAGCACTGCTATTTATGTAAAATCATATTCAGATGAAGGAAGTAAGGTTGCATTGCTGTGTGCTAAAACTAGAGTCGCACCACTCAAGGTTCAATCATTGCCCAGACTTGAACTTTGTTCTCCCTTATTGCTTGCGAAACTGTTAGGGACTATCATGAAATCTTTAAATGTGCCATCTCAAAATTGTTTCGCTTGGTTCGATTCTACCATCACACTCTCCTGGATCGCTTCTGAATCACGGAGGTGGCTTCCCTTTGTAGCCAATCGAGTCTCGAAGATTCAAGATAGCATACCAGATGTGAAGTGGAGTCATGTCGAAGAAAAATCCAATCCTGCTAATTTTGCCACAAGAGGTTTACAACCTTCTGAATTAATTGATTGCGATCAGTGGTTTCATGGACCAAGTTGGCTGCAAAATAAATTTGAAGAACTTTCGGAGTATGAGCAGCCTCATTCCAATCTGGACAATGAAAACATACTCAAAGAAAAAAGAAAAGGCTGCGTTGTTAATTTTGTCAAAATTAGTGAAGATGCATTCCTGTCTAAATTTTCATCTTCGTTGAAACTTTGTCGCATCACAGCATATTGTTTGAGATTTGTGAACAACTCTTTGAAAAAATCCAAAACGAGAAAAGCATTTCTAACTAGTTAAGAACTAAATGATGCAATGTGTGCTGTGATAAAAACTTTACAGCGTTCTGAATTCCAGACCGTTAGCTCAGCAATCGGATGATCCCACAGATTTATCGGTTCTCACACCTGGCCACTTCCTCATTGGAACTGCTCTCAGAGCTCTTCCAGAAGAAAACCAACTAGACCAACCAAGGTCTCTTGCTGACCGCTGGAGACTTTGTCAATTAATTTTCCAACATTTTTTGAAAAATTGGAGCAAAGAATATCTATCTCAACTACAACATAGAAATAAGTGGAGAAAATCTCACGATAATTTATCTGTGAATGATTTAGTTTTGATCAAAGAAGACAACATCCCTCCTCTCCAATTGAAATTAGGCCGAATAACTCGTGTCCACCCCGGCTCTGATGGAAAGGTTACAGTTGTAAGCATTCGCACTTCAAATAGTGAAATCAAAAGACCCATTGTCAAGATCTGTCCATTACCAGTGAAACATTCTGAATTTTGGCATTTTGAACTTTAACATTTTGATCTTTAAGCTGAACCTTGACAGTAATTTTAGATTTTCAATTGATATCTAATTTCATTTATATTCCTAAATATTAACCTTGTTAAAAATTTGTTATTAATCCCGTTGTTTAGTTTTTTTTTTTTTTTTTAGATTTTCAATTTTGTTTCTTTGAAGCCCCTGAGGGCTTCAAGGCGGCCGGAATGTTCCGAGCTATTTGTATGTAGATGTCGCTTTTGTAAGTATTTACATTTTTCAATATTCTTCTGTTGTTTCTTCCGCTCTGTGTGGCAACACTTTGTTTTAGGCGGTTGTTGTTAGCTATGTGACAAACGGTCGCATAGTTTTTGTTCTGCAATAAACTCAAATTGACTTCATTCCGCATTTAATTTTGTTTCTTTAACACACCACACGGTCGTGTCCAACTTGTTTGTGATTAATTTTGTTATGGTCACAGATCATCTCATATTTTATGCTTTTAAACGTTGTTAAGAATAGAAATTTATATAATTATTTTCAATTTATTTCAGTTTGAAAAATTAATTTACAATATTTTATGATACATTAAATCCCATTTAAAAATAAAATATACAACACAACCAATCCTGGAAAACATTGTTAGAATATGTGGGAATTAATTCTTAAATAAATTAGATCATTGCACAATTATGTTTTAATGCCTCTCGATGCAAACATAATATTTTTAAAAAATTATAAAAAAATTCTATATGCCTAATCCTGAAAAACCTAATTATAACATGTGCGAAATAATTCTTAAATAAATTAGATACTTGTACAATTGTGTTTTAATCTCTCGATTGAAATGAACATTTTAAAAATCATTTTAATCTAGAACCTTCATTTCAATTCTTTCGGAGTGATAATTTCATCTGAATAGACACATACTCCCCTCATTATACCCGGAACCAATAACAATCATTAATTTTATACCTTACGAGATTGTTCAATCTAGAAGTAGGAGTTACCTCTGACTTAGAGACTTAAGTACAGCAGCATGATTTTCTCAGATCCATTCCTAATTTAAACAAATTGAAAATTTCATCAACCAATTGAGCTCAAGGCTACGAAAAGTATCCGTTCTCAGAGAATGTTAATTAGATTTTCTTAGATAAGGACCATATTCTTAGTAACAGAATCTCGCTAAGCTGAGCTGAATTTTTCCTGAATAAATTCGCCTCGGGGAATTTGAAAATGTTGCACTATCTTCCGAATATGATTGAGTATTTTCATCCGTATGAATTTGCATATTAAAGTGCGTATATGTAAATTATTTCTTCTTTTATAAAATGTCACTGGAATACGTTTTAACTACTTATGAACTTTCTCCCTTTTCAATATTACGAAAACCCTTCGATTATTGTTTTCTATCTGATATTGATATTTGTTTAGTCGGTAGTCATGTCAAATGTTAATGTTAATCCGTTAATTGATATTCTCCGTAGAGTTTTTCTTTTTATTAATTGCTGTCCAAGGGCAAAAAAATCCAAATCAGCGAAAGTGTTTTCATTTAATTTTTTCCCCATTCACCATACTTTGGTCAAGTTTCTCCATCAGTCTTTTTTGGGCTGCCCAATAAAGACTTTAAAGAAGAAAATTAGTATGAACATCGTCTGCAGAGATGTCTACAACGTTTTGAGTTCTGGGCAATTGCGGAGAAGGGCACCAGTCATATCTTTGATGTACCATATTGGACACAATGGAGAGCCCACCTGACCTATTCGGTAAAGGTGGTCTTGTAAATTATCGCTACCTGTTTTGAATAGAAAATTTCCACCCTCACACCTCTGGTTAGTCCAGGGTGAAGATGAGACCTCAATAAGGAGCTTAAGAAATAGGTAGACTCACCCTAGAGGCCCCTCTTACAAGATTTAATGATAGAATTAATAAGTCTCGTCATATTAAGATAATCAAGTGTCGAATGTTGTAACTCTGCTCCAGCCTCAGCTTGTCTATCCGTCATGTCGTACCCAGTGAGGCCACAACTAGAGTGAATTTATAAAGTTGTACATAGGAACGAAATTTATAGTTTAATGTTTCAAGGAACATATGCGGAGTTAAGCTGGGAGTGAGAGCTTTCATTCTACCCTAAAAACGCCAATGGATGATCGATTGACTAGGGCACTGACTCTAGGTACCAGAGTCTATGAGTTAGAATCCCACAATTGGCATTGATGTTTGTAGCTCTTCGGAAATGAATTTAAGCAGTAGGACCTGGTCTAATTATTCCTCGTGTAGCAAAAAATGACTGTAGCCTTCTCAACCAATCAACCTGCTGTAGAAACTGTAAAAATCAAACTTTAGTTTCGAAGCTGACTACCATTCGACTTATCGTAAATATATTTTTTATTCTAACAAAATAAATAATAGTCTGTAAAAAAGAAAAAAAATGAGAACATTGTTAAGTAAGTTGCTTAGATTGCTACATTAGATGATCGAAGTAGAAAGGTCTATAAAATTCCAGAAAGTAAACTTATAGTTTGCAAAATAGGAAAAAATAACAATTAAGTTACGTACGTTCTGAAACTAACTATCATCTAGCCTATTATACATTGTAATTGAAATCAACAAAGTAAAATAATAGTGTGTTAAGTAGAAAAAAACAAAAACAATTTTACGCTAATTTCAAAGTTGAATACTTTCGATCCTACTTCAAAAGGCATTCAGAGTAAACAAAGTAAAATAATATTTTGAAAAAAAAATCGTAAAGTTACGTCTATGATAGCCTTAGGAAAAGTTACTTGTAGATATAAATTCAAGTTGGTATGAGGATATGTACAGTTTTTATCTCTGCGGAGGAAGCTGCATGAATTTTCTGTATTTATACGCAACTCGTAGTTTTACTTTGAAATAGAAGAGAAAAATACTTTAGTTTCTCCTTTGAAATACACTGCTCAAAACAATTAGCACATGGTTTTAACGAAATTACGCAACTACTTACACCGAGAAGTAACATAAAATAAATCATCCATAATTTAAAGCCTAGCAGAAAACAGAAGAAGAAAACTTCATATGCAAATCAAAGTTCATGACGTCAAAAACCAGAAAAAGAACATAAGGGCGGAAATCGGGATGTTGCAAAAACGTCTGTTTCACTGCCTTAACTGTGAAATTCGATTGCTCAGTTATTCTTTTTCAGAAAAGGTGACTTGAAAATGTCTCAACAACGTGATTTACCGTAATTCATGGCATGGCGTATTATAGACAGACTTGAATCCGGGCAAACACAACGTTGGGTCGCGGATGCTGTTGGAGTCGCCAGAAGTGTCGTTGCAAGGCTGTGCAATCGATTCCAAGAAACAGGGAATGTTAGACGTTGACCAGGGCAAGGTCGGCCAAGCGCCACTATAGCAACTGATGACCGTTATATACTGTTAACAGCTCGTCGAAACAGAACAGACAATGCTATTCAGCTGCAAAGACAGTTGCTCTTGGCAACAGGACGAAGGGTTTCCAGCCAAACAGTACGTAATAGGCTTCATCAGGAAGGTCTCTATGCACGTAGGCCAATGGTCAGTTCCGTTGACCTGTCTCCACCGTGCGGCCCGAAGATGATGGACTGCTGAACATCGAGATTGGGAGCAACATGAGTGGAGCCAAATGCTGTTTACAGAAGTCCCGATGCAGCCTGGAGTGTGACACCCGACGTTTTTTGGTATGGAGGGAAAGGGGCACTGGAAATAGCCCCACATTCGTTCGTGAAAGGTCACAATACAGACGATCTGGTATTATGGTATGGGGTGGAATCAGCATAGGTAGACATACGGACCTCCATATCATTCGGAATGGTACTTTGACGGCCCGAAGGTATGCAGACGGCATACTGAGACCTCATGTCATACCTTACGCTGCAGCCATTGGATATTCCTTTGATAATGCCAGACCGCATACAGCTCATCTTGTGGATAACATGCTTGAAGCTGAAACAATACAGCGTATGGAATGGCCAGCATGCTCTTCTGACCTGAATCCAATCGAGCATGTTTGGGACATGCTCGGACGTCACATTGCTACGAGACAAAGTCCTCCTTTTACTCTCCGAGACTTGTAGATTGCACTTCTTGAGGAGTGGAACAGTATTCCCCAAAGTCTTATCGATAACATTATCGCATCCATGGAAAACAGGTGTGCAGCAGACTTAGCTGTTTGAGGAGACCACACGCCATATTTAAAATCTTGCATCATTTGTAAACAATACTTTTTTTATCGTTTACATGTAACCAAATTGTTGCCCTAAATCATCTTTTCATGTTTTTTCCATATTTCCAAAGAATTAAAGCTTAATTATAATTTTTTACGACTTTTTTTCTGTATTGCGCATTGATACGAGGGTACTATCCATTTTATGCCAATACGTGGCTGTCTCGCACGATTTTCTTAACTTCTTTGCTTGCTCCTCTAATTTTTTTGACCAGTGTATTTTGTAAATATCTTGCCTCAGAGGTTTGGATAACCTGTCGTTCGTTACCTGTCGCCTGTCGTTCTACGATCGTGAACACTGAAATAAAGTAATTGTTCTCTTTTGTATGTAAGTTTATATGGTAGAACATCTTCCACAATAACCCAAAGGAAAATGTATTATCTGACTAATAACTCTAACAGTAAAGATATCTCTCAAGATTCATTTTTCTAAAACCCGTAGATAAAAAAAAGGATTTGTTAAATTTTAGAATTCAATCACTAATATTTTATAATTTATCCTCAATTTTTCAGTATTTTTTACAATTTAACTTATAAAATCTTCGTCATCTGTTGTGGAATCTCGTCACTTATTTCCGTTAATTTTATATCATTAAAATTCAAAAATTCTTCTCATAAAAAATTAAGGGGGTCCGGGACACATTTTGAATTTTTATTTATTTATTGCGTTAGAATTTTGAATTTTTTTGTGATGGTTAACGGTATAATTGGTAAACAAAATCACATCATAAAACTTCCCAAAAGGCTTTTAAAAAATTTATAATTACTAATTTTTAATAAAAGTGGGATAATTAAAAATCGTTATAACTCGAAATATTATTTGTCGAATTTCAATTTTTTTTCATTTAATTAAACAGAAATATTTAAATTTTAAAATTAATTCACCATTTTTTAAAATATTAATTTTTTAAAAATAAAAAATATTTAGATTAAATAATACAAAAAAATGTATGTAACTTATTTTTAAAAAATCATATTTCCAAAAGTAAATAATTTCTTTCAAATTTGCTGAATGAAAATTAAAGTAAAATAGTTGTAAAAGATATGTTACAAGTTTCTACCATTTATCTTTAACGTTTCTTGACTTATAGCAATTTAAAGATGAGAAATGGGGAAAAAACCCATCATGCAAAAAAACTCACAAGTTAAACAATGATTGGCTACTATTAGAATGTTGCAAAAAAAATAATAATTTCTCCTGTTCTAATTAAGATAAAAATATGATTTAAACATCATTTTAAGCGCAAAAGAACATGAAAATTTTTAATAAAACGATTTTTTTTCGAAAATTAGAACAATTTTTTGTCTTGGACCACCTTAAAAAACTTTTCGGAAATGCTTTGTAACCTCTACTTCAAAAACTCCGCATCTAGTACGCACTAAAAGAAAATAAAAATTAGCTGTAAATGATAAAGTGTGGAAAAACTTTCATTTACGCATTGCTACAAATTGCTGTTCTGAAATCGAAAAAGGTATAAAATAAAATTTTTTCCTGACTTTGGATAGGGAGTAGCCTTTAAAACACCAACACGAAGTTTGAAGACCAAAGTTCAGGTCCTCCGTATACGTGTTTATAGCTTTCTTCCCCCAGTAACACAACCGCGTTTTATGACTTACGAATTCATGATATGAGAAACGATAGATAAGAGAGTTATTCTGACAGCTTCTCCTTCAGGGGTAATAAAATGAATTTTACATGATTTAACTTGAAATATCTAAAATGGATTGAACAAATGGATTGAACAAATGCTGTGGAAATTTATCGAACATTAATGAGACATATTTATATATGTACGTACACACACACACACACACATATACAATATATATATATATATATATATATATATATATATATATATATATATATATATATATATATATATGTATATATACACTTATATGCTTCTCAGAAAAGAAGATTATTTAATTTTATTTAACATAATTTCTATGGCTCGTGGGTGAGCAGTTTTAGAAAGTAATTAAGATAGATAATGATTAAAAGCTATTTATTCACTGTGGAATTAAACAGGTATTAAAATAGAGAATCGTATAGTGGCACTTTAAAAGTTGTTAATTGGAGAAAACATATTCTGACACACGTCTGAGATAATTAAAAAAAGAACTCAATTTTAATAGATAATGTTAACATTTAATTTCTCTTCTTATTTAACACTAATTTTCTCGTTAGTTACAATTTTCACAGAAACAACATAATAATTATTTACATATATTAAGAAAATATTTGAATACATAATAGGACCTAGTTACATATATATTTATTATTCTATGCTCTCGCCTGATTATATATATAATTCAAATTATTTTTACTCACCACCACCACCATTAGTGAAGAATATTATTATCATCTCTTGCAATGAATCATGGTCTCCGGAAACCAGAGACTCGGGGGGAAATCTCTGCATAAACAAAATCGCGGGCAGAAGAGAGGAAAACCTCGACATACTTCACTGTATAAGCTTTTTCTTCAGCTCACTAATAAAACCATTAAAACTTCCCAGCACCAAAATCGCAGAGGTCAGAAAAATGTTCTAGAACATTCACACATTTTAACCTTATTATTGGTCAAAAGGGACTGTTGCTGGGTCGGTACTATGGAGGAACCATGTCCCCCTAATGACCGTGGGGTGGAAGTAATTATCCCTTCCTGTGCATATGACCTTGTTTGCCTTGTGTGGATGACAGATCTGTGCCGTTTGTCCGGCATCCTCGGGCCCTACATGAATGCAAAATGGCACCGATCCTGGGAAATTAACTCTCGGCTGCGAGTACAGGTATTACTCCGAAGCTTCCGGTCGTCAGTTTGAACAAGGCGTATAAGCGAGAGCTGTGGTCTCTGCAATTTATGAATACTTACTATCCGCAATGCTACAGGTCACAGTTAATTGCCTGTGGGGAGCACATTCCCTTCTTCCAGGAAACCTGGTTTGAAAAAAAAACAGGAATGATTTTCAGAACATAGTCAATTTAAGATTTTACAAAATAAAATAATATACACTTATAGCATGTGCATGGAACCGAATTATTATTGTTTAGAAATTATGAAATAAGAAAATAGTATTTTTTATAGTTAAAATAGTATAATAGTTAAAATAATTGCAAAAGTTGCGTTCCATGTCATTCATGAACATTGGTAGGGACATTACTTAATCTAACACTGAAAGACTAAAACTACATTAAATTTCTCATAGACTAAAGTGCTATCGAAACTTCAATAGCACTTTAGAAGACCCATTTTTATGGTTTAACAAAATTCATTTATCCGAGAAAGTGCTTACCACGTTGTAGACCTCATTTTAATGCGTTTTTCTAAAGTTTAAAAAAAAAAAAAGAAAATTAAGGAAAGGAAATTTTAAGAAAACTACACTATTTAAAATTAATTTATGCATAATACCCATTTTCACTTAACTTAATATTTTTTTGAATTTATCTATGCTTGCAAAATTACTTAAATTTCACTTTTGAAGCTTCACTTTCTGTTTGACATGAAATTAATAAATAAATATACCGCTTTATCTTTCTTTAGTGATTTAGCGTATCATTAATGTTTCCCTTTCAAAATTATAAGTAAAAATACTTCAACATGTAAATAGTACTATGTGAAGACATCTGGTAAATATGATTATTCTTTTACTTAAGCCAAAAGTGTTACAGTTCAATTGGAAACGCGTGCTAAACCGAATAGGCTACGATAACACAGAATTTTGATGAGTAAAGTAAAACATATTTGCACTGAGATTATTGGAAAGTTCTTGTTTGATAAATATACATGTGGGAAGAATTTTAAGTTAGAAACAAGTTAGCAGAAAATAAGAGAAGTCGTTACCTCTTTCAATAGGCAAAAATATATAGGCGAGGGGGATTGCAGTAGCGATTAGTGGGGTTCATTCGAATTTTACATCGCGTGAACCATCTCTCGAGAGTGTCAGTATCCCGTTGGATCTGATCTGTTTTAGTGTATAAAATCTGACTTGAAAGATTATTATTTTCATTTATTATGCTGGTTTAATATATAACTTAAAACTTTTTGATTTTATTTTTTTATATGGCTTTGGTTCGCTGTTCGCCGGGTGAACCTAACATGGCCGACAGTTTCTATAAAGTTGTCATGTGATTCAAGATTGGTGATTCCGGAAATTGTAAGAGATTACGTTTATGGGACGCACCATTCAAAAATAGTTTTTTATTAATTAAAAAACAGCGATTATTAATTTCGATATCTGGATGTTCTTACTTCCTTCTGATGTGCTTAACGACGCCTGTATATAAATTTCATGATCGTCGCTTCTAAACACCTGATTTCTAGACAAAAATAGGCAAACACAAAGACAATCAAATTTAAATTTTTATATATTATATATTAATAATAATTTTTTTTTAAATTCCTCTTAAACTTTTTTTTTAATCTTCATCATTCTGTATTGAAAAGACTATATTCTTTATACTGCATGATAAAAATGCAAGAGGAAGAAAAAGTATTTTCAATTAAATTAACCTCACAAAATATATTGCTTTGAAATTTAAAAGATGCAAGCATCTAAATAATTTAAAGGATTTTTTGCAAGAACGCAGGCTTTAATAATGTATGCATCTTTATTAGAGATTTTGATTTCTTCATGTCAAAGAAAAAGAAATATGCAATCTAAAGAGATAAAAAAGTTTATACCTAAGCATGCATTAAAGCTCTTAGACTGTACTGTATTCTATAGAGGGTCGGATGCATTCTATATTTACTAAAAAATCTTCATAATTTTAAATCTTAAAGTTTAATAATGATATATATATATATATATATACAGTGTGTAACAAAATTATAAGACCACCCAAAATATCACTCATTTTAATATTACACTGCATAAAATGAATAATTTTAAAATTTGAAGCAAATAAATAAAAATTGAGTTAATTTCACACAGCAAAAGATTTTTTGAAATATCGGTGTAACATAAATATCAGACCACTTATTTTTTTATTTAAAATCGTTTGCGTTTTTAGCACTATTTTATTTTTATTTTTTCAAAATCGTAGATAAACTGTAACTTTACATCACAAAAAAGATCAAACGATAATATTATAAAAGAAAAATAATTTTATTTGTTTGTTTTTATGTGGAAATTCACAATGCCGCGGGGAAGAGAATTATCTGAACTAGAAATTCGAAAAATTTGGTTTTATAAGGGCTCTGGAAAATCGGAACCTGAAATAAGTAAGATACTTAAACGTTCTAAAAAAGGCATTTATAACGTTTTAAGTAAAACAGATTTTTATGGAAAATATAAAAGATCTGGCAGAAAGAGTAAATTATCAGCTCGCGATAATAGACACATTTTCAAGCTTGCAACGAAACAGAACTTGTCTACTCGTAAAATAACACAGCAGACAAGTAAAAATATTTTACATATGACAGTCTTGCGCACTTTAAGATCAAATTCAACTGTTGCTCTTTGGAAATTTAAAAGAAAACCAATACTGTTAAAGCATCATAAAGCAGGAAGGCTGAAGTGGGCAAAGGAAGTCGTGACCTGGGATGCTGCTTGGAAAAATATTATTTTTTTCGACTAAAAAAATTTAATTTGGATGGCCCGGACGGTAATATTTTCTACTGGCATGATTTACGAACGGAACCTCGGGTATTCTTCAGTAGACAGATGGGTGATGGCTCTGTGAAGGTGTGGGGAGCTTTTGCATATGATGGAAAATGTGATCTGCAGCGAGTTCTTGGAAAAATGGACCACATTTGTTATCAACAACTGCTTTACCAACACCTTATACCTTTTGGCCCAATTTTAGGAGGATCAAACTGGAAATTTCAGCAAGACAATACGCCATGTCATGTGTCTAAATAAACTAAAAACTGGTTTCAAAAAGAAAAAATCGAGGTCCTAAACTGGCCAAGCCCTAGTCCATACCTGAATCCCAACGAAAACTTGTTGGGCCATTTCGCTCGTCAAGTGTATGCAAATAACCGTCAGTATGATTCTGTGTATGAATTGGAACTAGCTATCATGGATGAATGGAACAAAATTCCCAAATACTTGCTCCAAAACCTAAATAATTCAATGAAAAATCGAGTATTTGAAGTTATTCAGAAAAATGGTGGATCAACATCATATTAGTTTTATTAAAAAAATTTGTTTTAACTAGTGGTCTTATAATTTTGTTACAGATATTTGATCGGAAAAATTTGAAATTGTTGATAAAATAATTAGTATATTTAAATATCTCTTAAAAATAATATACATATATGTTATATTTCATTTATTAACATCAACCTAATTTAATTTAAAAAAAATTATACTACTTATAGTAAAAATCACAGAATCCACAGTGGTCTTATAATTTTGTTACACACTGTATATATATATATATATATATATATATATATATATATATATATATATATATATATATATATATATATATATATTTGAAATGTCAAAAAACCTATTTTTGACAGACATTTTTTATCAGCTAAATATTTTAATAAATGATTACAAGTAATTTAAAGTATTCTCAACTCATTTCTGATAACAATATAACATTCCCACGTGAATCCCCAAATCGTAAGTAATTTGTAATAGAGACATTCCTAATTGAGAGGAATACATATCTCTGAGCTTCTCTGCAATTTATGTATTAAAAGGCCATGAATCATTTTGTCTGAAATCGTATGGATTAGAATGAAATCCGTTTCTGCATCAGATAATTGGAAAGCATTTAATTACATATACATTTCTTCCAACATTTGAAATCCATATATATAAAATTATGAAATGCATTTGCGTCCCTTTTAAAACGTGTATGTATTAACCAAAGAATGCGGGATATTGAAGTTTTAATTACACTTGTCGAAAATTGAACATTTATTGTTAATTCCTTCACTCTAATTTCTATCGGACTCAACAATAATACAAAAGTGGTATCGTACGAAAAATTTAGAATTAGCAAAATCACATTCACTTTCAAAATTAGTTTATTAAGATATAATATCTAATGTGAAATGAGATTTTTTAATTCAAATACAATCTTGTACATGAATGCAACGAAATAAAATATATTTTTTCTTAGTCTTTGTGGAAATTACCCAGCAATCTAAAATTTCATCATATTCCTTAATATAGTTTTATATATATATATATATATATATATATATATATATATATATATATATATATATATATATATATATATATGTGGGGGGGTCCTTAAATGTAAATGTAATGTTTGACAAACGTTGTGTGTTGACAATACATCGAAATGATATGAAATAACATACAAAAAAACGTGAAAGGAGGTATTTCATTTGGATATACAAGATGCTTTTGACAGCAGAGAACGACATAAATGGTAGAATGTTTTAATATAATACCGTATATTTAGCAATATCATATAAATGCATAAATTATTATATTCCGTTAAAAATTTTGACCGCTTGTATTGATTTTAATTGCTATGAAGAACTGGACGTCTTCAGTTCTTCTCTGCTGTTACCTCTCTGCTTTGGAATCCTGTCATCAATTACACCATAAGGTTGGTAACGTAGTTAAGGAATCGATTTACTCTTTTCATCTATCATTTCGTTGTAGCTTTTTCTTTTTGGCATCATATTTTCTATCGGTATATTCTTAACTTTTTTTAAACTTTTTATCCATTAGTATTTCTTATCAATATTTATGAAAATGTATGAAGTATGATTGTGCTTACAGGATATCCGTTAATCGTTGGGGCACATTATGGAACACTAAAACATAAGAATTCTTTTCGTTCTTCATCTTGAATATTGAATAACATGGAGCTATGTTATTATTAATATAACTTCACAAATTGCAGCCTGTTCTGAAGTTTTAGAAAGCTTTAAAAAAGTTATGAGGTTATTCAACGGCTCTACGCATGTCTTGGGAATCATTTTAGTATAAACTTTCTTGGAATACAATAAAAGCACAATTTTTTATTCAACTGCTCTATTTAACAGAGACTCATAAGAGAGTTTGGCGAACGATATAGATTTATTTTTTACATTGATCACTACATTATAGTAATTTTTTGGCATCACTTTTATGGTATGTTGTTGTTTTTAAACTTCACTATGTTTAACATTTGATATTTCAACTGAATATTTATCAAATGCTTTAAACTATGGTTTTGGAAAATCAATTAATTTAATTTATTTTCAAGAAGTGCAATTAAGGATAGTCATCAGTTCTGCGTTGTCATTTATCGTGATATTTCAAATATTATATACTTTTTAAGTTAATGAATTTATTATATTAGTTTGGCATTTTCTCTTAATTTTAAGCCCTTATGTACTTCAAAACACTTCCGGGAGTATCTGATGTACGTATTTTCGATCAACGCAGCATAAAGGTATGTAACATATTTACTTAAATAATGGCATTTTTTTTAATATCTTTATTTGAACTTAGATATATCTGAAGCCTATTCAAGCCACATGTAGCTTATATAAGGAATTTTTTTTTGCTTTAAGAAGTTATCTATTTCTTCACAAAGCTTTAAAGGCTTAGACCATCTGTTTAAATCATTACAATAGTCTACAAGCACACACAATATCCACAAGAGAGGTAGAGTCTTTAGCAGTAGGTCAAGGTCTTTCTATTAGCTCATCCTCTAGCTAAGAATCGATAAAAGATTATCGAATATTCATGAGGAATGTAAATCGAGATTGATAGTATGTGTGTGTTAGGTCACATTTTCTGCATTTGGTTTGCATTAATGCACTTTCTTGAAGGTTTGTGACCTCTATTTGCATCATAAAGCTAAATAGGTTAAAAACTACTCTTAATGCACAACAAACATCTCAGGCACTCACATTAGCCACAGGAATCGGAATCAAAAGGCATAGGTTAGCGATTAGGCTATACAGCATTTCTATCCTTTTAGGCAGTGCCCTAGTAGTTTGGTCATCGTGCTACTCTATAACGATGAGGAGAATAGATTAGAAAGATAGTTGATATCTAATTCCCTGTGCAAATCGGAAGTGCAAGATTGATAATTTAAAGTTTTGTACTACATAACACAAAATAAAGCAATATTTAATTTTTAAACCATTACATATATCTGCATGCGCACGCAATAGTGCCAAAATTTAAACCACATAATAATAATAATAATAATGCATGCATATTGCTTTGCAATCGGCCAGTGCTCATGTACTTGTACATTTATTCGGGTCATTAACAATTAAAAAAAAATTTTGGTGTGGTTTTGAGTGTCTAGAATTTATTTGCTTTCACATGAGACAATTTTCAATTATTGAAGGTCAACTCACAAGGTCTTTAAATTAGAAGATATTTTCAACTTAAGCTGTGATAAACTTTTAAGGACAAAAAAATTTAGGGATCCTTTTTCCAGCTATTTACTTATTTGAATTTTGTAAATTTAGCTAACTTTTAAGTGATGTCTGTCCCATACCTGCTGAGTTACAGATATACAATACCCCCAAACATATTAATACATATATCCTACATAATAATAAAAAATAAAATTCGCGAATTCTATCTCCTTCCCATTCATACATCCTTCAATATGAAACGCGATTGAACGAATATTCTGCATTTAACAGATCCAAGAAGAGAAAAATACCACAAAATTTTGCTGAGGAATTTTTATAAGGAAATATCTATAAGCCCTATCCATGAGACAACTCAAAATAAGCCACTATTTAAAATAAGCTGATCCCCTTTATATCATATAATACTACCGAATATCATTTTACTGTGTGTGATTTAAATAATTAAATATACCTTTCCTAAATTATCTATGAGAATATTTCGTACGAACTTATGCATTTATTGGAAATAGATAAATGTATTTTAGATAGACTCTTGATTACGTCTCTATCTGCAGCTCTCCATTTGGCACCATTAAGGAGCACTTTACGTACTGTCGGAGCTTCAAGCGAGCGTTTTAATTCGTTCGGCTTAATGTATGTAATTTATTTCTCAAGACAAACCGTGTTACTGAAACTAAATCTATTCTGAAGTGAATACCTCCCGTAAGAATAACCCTTCAAATTATTTCACAGGTGAGTGAATTTCGCTGCATGAAGAACTAACACTCTGTTAACCGTGTTTTCGCGCTCCTGCATTGGTAAATGCATTTTAGCTCTTTATCCTCCGGAAACTGAGCGAACGGAAGCTATTATGTATAAAATCAATACCGAATGCAATTATTTCGCGAGAGTGCAAAATTACTTTCGAAGTAGCATAAATGTTGAAGTTATAAAATTTCGATCGAAAAATGTCAGTTACTTTCCAGGAGAGAAACAAATTGAAAGCAGAAGAATCTGATAATTCGTTTTGTGAGTAAATTTGAAAACTTTTAGCTCTTATTGTTGTATAGGAGAGGAAAGCAATTTCCACAGTTCTGATTTTTAATTTATCTATTTTAATTTATCTCTATCGTTTTCGTTTTTTCTTCTTAAACATTAATTAACGAAACAAAATGGATATTTCTATAAACTAATTTCGTTTTTGTGAAAATGGGATTTTACATGAACTTTAGGTTCCCTGTGTTATCACATTAATTTACATTTCCTCTGAGGGTAAACATGCATATTCTGGAAATTATATTAAAGCGCCAATATTAACTGCCAGACGAGCTTTTCTTATGCTTACTCAGGTGAATTTTATATCTTCCCATGTAATATCTCAAATGCATGCATTAACATTTTCCTTACGGGATGGGATAGCATGTATCCCTATAATGAATATATATATATATATATATATATATATATATATAACCCTTAATGGCCGTTCTTACAAAGGGGGTATAGAATTACCCATTCGAAAGAGGGAATTGGGAAAATTGGCCCTGCAAGCTAAAGGTTAATAACTTGTTATATAACACTTTAGCACTTTTTTTCTACATTCCTTTTGCGATATTTTTTAATAGCGTCCATTTAAATTTATCCTTTTCTGGACAAATAAGCTGTCCATACATCTGAGATTTAACTGTTGTAATGTGCTCTATTTTAGTGTTTCAATTTTGTGTAGGTCCGGGATAGCCTAATGGTAGCATGTTGAGATTCGAACTGGGTTCAAACACCGAAGAACGTCAATAAAAACATTGGTGTCTCGACCGGATATGGGCACGTTAAATCCGTAGAATAGAGAGACTTTTGACAAGGTCGATGGGAGTAAGTGAGAGCCCTCCCGATGTCGGCCCTGGGGCACTCGCTCAAAATTGTGGTAATACTTGGCTAAAGTCAGAGTCAGACCTTTTTGGTTCCATTGTAAAGCGGATTCGCATCCGCCTGGTTTGGTATCTTTTGGCGAGGGAAGCATAAGTCAATCACATATCTATTCATTTTTGCAGAAGAAGAGGGTCAAATTGAAGCTGAAAACCAAAAGTTAGAAAAAGGAGTTCATAAAAATCTAATCTACTATTTGGAGTTTTTGCCTACACATTTCGTTGAATTCTTGCATTTAAATGCATCCTAATCCAAATCCGTCATCATCAAATGCATCATAATCCATTACGTCATAATCCAAATGTTTATCCGACCCACCCTTAATCATGCGGTTATTGGCTGAAAACGAAAGACTCTGAGCGAAATCCCGCATGAATAGAGTACCGAAAATTCAAGTTTATTTAGGGAATTTTGAACCGTTGGTAGTAATTCCATACGGTGTTTGACTAGGTCACCAACCCATGCCCCGCTTAGCCTGGATGGTGTCCAGTCACCGGCGGGGACTACATGGAGAAAGGGACAACCGACGCAGACCAGTTGCTAGTTAATACTGGAGTCCCTTGGTTGTGAAGACTTTATCTCCTGTCGCAAGATAAACATTTGAAGGTACATGTGCTCAGTAATTAAAAAAAATTAAGGTACGTTACGTTGTAAGAGAAGAAGTAAAATTAAAAGATTAAAATTTAGAATTAAAAATTAACTTAATTTAAGAAGTAGAAGAATATTTTATGAGTGAAATTTAAATTACGATTTAAAATTATGGAGGTATGACAAGTAAAATTTAAATTTAAATTGATTACTAAGATATGGGAAATGGCCCAAAGCAGTGAAAAGATGTAAATTTTGCAATTTACTTAGAAAAGCGGCCCTATACGGGGTCATACAAATTTGTATTGAGATGATTGTAGAGTTCCACGGGGGAAAGCTAAAAATAGCAAAAATGGGAAATTTTGAAAATGCGACCGAACTCACAACGTGATAGGCACCAGGCCAGCGCGTTAGCACTGAGCAACGGCAACCCAAGAGAGAGTAAGTGACATGGGAAGTGTATCGCGAGAAAGGACAACAAAAGAGAACAGTGCTTCTTATAATTCCCTCTTGGGGGGAGGTGGAGTCCTCCTACTCCCCCAAAAGAGTCACAGATGCTTCCGCCTTTACCTGGAGTACATCAAAAACTGAATGCAGCGAAATATATCTCCTTAAATATTGATGGAAATTCACAGCCAATTTTTAACTAAAGTTATTCACACTATTTAATAAAT
>OU015492.1:119138819-119161319 GCA_907164885.2 Dolomedes plantarius
CCTGGAGAACGCCATCTCCTGCAAGAATCACTGTTTGCACCATAGGACGAACCTCGTAAGCTAAAATTTTGACATAGTCCTTCCCATTCAATTCCCTTTTAGGGTTATAATAGGGCCTGATGAAAATCACGAGATGCCATCCTAAACCCTGAGAGATCTACCTCCATGATTGATAGTTGAGATGACACAGCCAGAATCTTACGCTTGTGCAGGGTTCTCCAGAGATATGCATGTCCTGTTGCGAAGAAGAATGTGAACAATGATTCGTCGGGCCAAATGCCGTTTCTCGACATATTACTCGACCAGGATTTGCGCTCGTGTCACCAGTGTGGACGATATTTTGTATTGGTATCTATTGGGGTTGGGAATAGCTACTCTTCCGTAAATGCTTTATTTGTGAAGTTCCTTTCTACCTCTAATGGTTAATATCGGACCATGCAGATGCAGTTTGAACTCTTCGGTCATTTCGGTTGCAATTCTTTTCTTTTTTCATGTCACAATCCGCTTCAATACCTCGTCCGTCTCTTTCACTCAGCTGTCCATTTCCTCCACTATTCTGTTTGTCATAGGATGTTTTTTCGTGCACTCTGTATGCTATCAGGACTTTCGATACCATAGCTCGAAAAACATCCATTAGACTGAGGGTTGCAGTAACAGATACTCAAATTTAAAAGTTCTCCAACAATTTGCCCTTTTATCAAGGTCTGCAAGACTTGACATTTTACTATGTTCTCCCCAAAAGCACGAGGCCTTATCTTCATTACTGCTACCTCATAGTAGAGTTATACATACACTTTAAAATATAAAAAAATACCGATGACCAGATTCGTTTTTTTAGGAATACGAAGCACATACGAGGCACGGGGGGGGGGCTTTAAAATAAGAAAGTAACAATCATTTTTAACAGAGGGCGTGTATTCTGAAGGAAAATATTCCTTTTAGCAGCCACAGTCTAGTCGAAAACACGGGCGATTCTAGCGAAAGGTTTTTTTTTTTAGAATAGCACAGTTTTTTGGTGCTTAGGAAAGTGAACGTCAGCAAAAATGGGTTTCCAGATGCCCGAAAGGAGGGTTTTGCACATGTACTGGACGGAATGAACTCTAGAGAGAGTAGGGTTTTGGTGGCAGATCTTTCGGGATTCTCGTTGACTGCGAAAGCACGCGGTTGCGTGCCGAGGAAATTAACAAAATGGCTACGTTAAAAAGATTACACTGGAGCATGGTTCGTTTAAGAAACGTAATAAAGAAGGATTAAGAGTATTGACTGTCTTGTCAATCATTGCCTGCCACTCGCTAAACTAATTAAAGGACACGATGACTGCAATAAAAATATTTAAACACGGGTGAAAACACCGTCCCTGTCAGAAGACGGTAGTTGATTACTTCGTGGGTGAAACGACAGCGCCAATGGATTTTCCCTGGGCGTGATCGAGAACGATAGAAAATTCATAGACTAAACAATTCCGTATGTTCTAATTCGATGGTGTGACGATGAGTTCAAACTGGAAAAGAAGAGAAAAAACATTGTGATTTCTACAATGAAACGAGAATTCCTCCCACACGATACCGGATAACTCATCATAACAATATCAGAGACTGCTGTGTGCGAAATCAGACCGCTATGATATTGAAAATTGGAAATTTTCCTATTCCAGAAATCCTTAAAAATACTCTGTTGGATATGGTATACTACATATTGCGTGTTATTCTCGAATCGACATTCACTAATGAAGACAAGACTGCATTTTATTCCATTCTCATAAAAAAAACTTTCATCTCGCCTCTTGGACTGTTCCTGGCGAAATTGACTCTCCGCAAACAGTATACAATATTCCAGATCTATTTCGGGTCAAAATCCAAAGCATAAGTGAAACTCTTGAACATCATAGAGATTTAGAGAAATCGCGCCAAGGACTTTAAAACGATTACACATGTAAATAAGAAAACAACTGAATATTTTGGAAAAAAGGAAAGAAAACATGCTGAAGATTTCATTTTCTAATTAATTTGAATAGTGATTTCAGAAAAAGTGATGATAAAAAAATAAAAAAGCAAAGTGAGTAAAAGACCTAAGGGTAAGTTGATATTTTTGAATTGAGTTTTGAAGGCGAAATGTTTTTAATTCAGTTATATGTTAATAAATATATTTTGAGTGTGTTAAGTATTGAATAAAATTAAATTGATATTATGTGATTAAAAAAATAAGGTATGGAAATTACAGTAGTATTGTTTTTTTTATTTTTCTTCATTGATATAAAGTGAGCGATTTTGATATGTTCAATTTTGGTAATGGTGGGATTGCATAAGTAATATTGAATAAAATGTGAATCATTTAACATATTTTACAAATAAAGAGAAGGATTTATAAGTATTGAATAAGCATGGTTATTTTTACAGGCTTCCCCAATTCACATATTGGCTAGAGTTTTTCGTTAAAAATTTAACGATGATGAAAAGTGCATAAAAAAATTAAAAATTGAGAGAGAAACTGTTTTGAGTAAATAATTTTGAAAGTTGATTCCATACATTAAAATTTTAATTTACTATTTTTTATATATCTTAATGACCCCATTTGTGTATATATTAATTTCATTGAGTGATATTTAACTTTTTCTGCTACTATTGATTTAATGTGTGTTATGAGATTTTAGTGCAATGAATAATTGAGGAAGATATTGAAATGTAGATTGGTTATACATTAGTGATTTAGTAGATCATGCTGTTATATGCACAAGTGAAAAATAATACTTACTGTCAATTCCAGTGATTTAATGTTAACATTTTCATTCTGAATTTCTGTGGTGCATTTTTCGAAAAGCCTTATCAAAAATTGTTGAGAATTATTTAATAAACGGAGATATGATAGACATTTTGTACAGTCAAATTTGAAAATTGGTGACTTAGTGATGTACGAAGAATTTAAATATTCAAATTCAAGAAAACTAGATCCACCTTATTCAGGCCCTTATAAAATTTTAAGCGAACTTTCTAATGTTAATTTTGAAATTGATAAACCAAACCAATACACTGGGAAAAGAGTGAAATTGTGCACTCAACCAGATTAAGGCATTTACATCCACATATTGAGTTTAAATTAAAATAATTTTTTTCTCGCACAATTTTCTTGGGGGGGGGGAATTTAGAGAAGATTTTGGTACGAATTACAAGTAAAAATTGAAATATAAAATTTTGAATGTTAATAAGTAAATAAAATAATAAAATTGGAAGTGATGATATTTTGAAATTAATCTAGAATATGATTTGTATTGAATTTATTGGTTTTTAACAATTGTGTGTTTTGAATTGAAATTTAGTATGAAAAAACTTTGGTTAAACCTAAATTTTGGATTATTTTGAAATGTTATGCTACCATTTTACAATGTTTGGTTTGTTTAATGTGCTGAACTGTGTTTACATTTTCCCGAATATGACCAAACTTCCTATCTCAGAGATCCATCTCTTAATTGATTTTATATGTTGGGAGCCTAACACCTTTTGACTCCACTTAGGTGGTTAAACGTTGTGTGTTGTTTTAAAAAAACTGTCCTGATTTAAACTTTCTTTTAGAGAACTATTGTATGTGATGTTTTGGATCTTCTGAGCCAGAAACCGAATGTGACGTCCCTACTTCTTTCATATTTCAGTAAAGTTTCTCCTTCTCGAATAAGTCATCCCATCTGTTTAGAATAATTTTTATTATTTTTTTGCTTCACCTATTCATTCCCTTGAAGAGCTGATAAATAAATACTTGAAATAATGACTAAAGGCAGGCCTCGGGCTGACCGCTCCTTTTGCTCTCCCAGTTCCTATTCATATTTCCTCAGGTCTGACAAGTGCCCACATTTCTTGTTTCTACATCTAAGTTTTTGACAAGGTGTTGTTTTGGCAGTCATGTCCTATGGGAGAATTACGGTTGGTCCATTGTACGGCCACAAACACTATACGCAAACAACTACACACACACCTCACTCTTTAGTAGTAAAGTTAATTAAGAATTTGAACCCAGGGCAGTGTGGGGAACACACATTTCAACACACTAACACCCTCTACATATTTTTTTCCAAAGCCATTGTTGTGGTTTAGACTGTGGGAAATTATTTGAACCTGCTCTCCTCTGTCCCAACTCTGCACAACTAATCAGAACTTACAAGGTGTTTTGACATAATGAATCTATCATTGTGAATTCTTGAAATGAAAAAAATGTCAATTATATTTATGTTTTGATAAGGATGAATTGATTTGTAGATAAATTGTAAAATTATTGTGAAATTTATGTGTGTAGCATAACTCGAGAACGGAAAAGCGCTCCTGTAACCTAGGTTGAAATAAAATGATGTTATGTAATATTATAATGCTGATAATTAGGAATACAAAAGAAAAATTATCCCATGGAAAGTTGATAGAACCTGTATGTTTCAATTATTAATATGTTATGTCTCTGAGTTCTTACAGGGGCAAGTATGATGATCGACCATAAATATTTTCATCATTGAGTTTGTTTTCATCCATGTATACTTTCATATTCCATCCTAATTTTGTGTAAATAAATTAAGTACATCTGTAAATGATTGAAACTGGAATTGTTTTGGATTTGAGAGTGAGTGGACAGATTGTAGGACTGTCAAATTATTCTCCACTCAGTATCAGAATAAGCATCTGGTAAGGTAGAAACTTTATTTATGAACTCTAATAACCGTCCAAGTGATAAGTGAAAAATGTGATTGATATTTTAGTGCGTTAATGTGATATTTTGTATGTTAAGTGATATATTTTAAGATAATATTTTTATGGCTTTCCTATTGTTTCTATTAACCAATGATGATGTACAATCTTTTTCAAGACTCAAGAACATTTCGATGTAAAATTGTTATGAATATGCACTTTTTTTTTTAAAAGGCACTGCTCGGGTCATCCTGAACAGATAGAAGAGTAACATAGGGGTTTCAGGGGAAAACTTAGAAATTAATTCATGGGTTTCTGTTGGGAAATTGTTGACTGGGAACTGCAGCCCAGCTCAGCATTTTTTCAATAGATTAATTTAGATCTAGACTAACCTTGTTTTTCTCTTCTGATGACGTGTCGCAGAGAATTCGCGACTCTTTGTGTGCACGCCTTCAGAGGGAAGGGGGGAGGAGTTGTAAAATATAAGTGAAAGGCACGGGGGAAGCTTTAAAATAGTAAGAAATTAACAATCATTTTTAACAGAGCGCGTATATTCTGAAGGAAAATATTCCTTTCAGAAGCGACAATCTAGTCGAAAATGAAGGTGATTCTAGCGAAAGGGTTTATTTTTAGAATAGTTCAGGTTTTTGGCGCGGTGAACCTCAGCAGAAATGGGTTTCCAGATGCCAGAAGGGAGAAGTTTGCACATGCGCTGGACGGAATGAACTCTAGAGAGAGTAGGTTTTTGGCGGCAGATTTCAAGGGATTCTCGTTGACTGCGGAAAAGCACGCGGTTGCGTGCCGAGGAAATTAACAAAATGGCTACGTTAAAAAGATTACACTGGAGCATGTTTCGTTTACGAAACGTAATAAAGAGAATTAAAAGTATTAACTTTTTTGTGATCCATTCCCTGCCACTCGTCAAACTATTTAAAGAGCACGATGACTGCAGTAAAAATATTTAATCACGGGTGAAAACACCGCCCCTGTCATATATATATATATATATATATATATATACTTTTGAAGAGTCCGATATTCAAAGTAAACGAAATTAAGGGCCAGAACGGATCTTGATATAGAATGTGGAGTGTATATTCATGCAGAGTTGGAATGCAGGATATTTGGTTTTTCGATCGTTAAAGCAAAGGCTCGAATAATTATTTTCTTTTCTATTTCTTTCAGAGACATGTAATAGGGCTGTGTAATTTGAGAAAACTTACATTGCTAGAACATATTTCCTTGAATCTGTCAATAAATAAAGGAAATCCTTATATATATGGCTAGTAAAAGTGAAACTGATTTTCTACAGTGCCCAACGATATTAAATTGTTTCCACAATTAGAATATATATATATATATATATATATATCTATATATATATATATATATTATATATATATACTTCTGAAGAGTCTGATATTCAAAGTAAACGAAATTAAGGGCAAGAACGGATCTTGACATATAATGTGGAGTGTATATTCATGCAGAGTTGGAAAGCAGGATATTCGGTTTTTCGATCGTTAAAGCAAAGGCTCGAATAATCATTTTTTTTCTATTTCTTTCAGAGACATGTAATAGGGCTGTGTAATTTGAGAAAACTTACATTGCTAGAACATATTTCCTTGAATCTGTCAATAAATAAAAGGAAATCCTTATATATATGGCTAGTAAAAGTGAAACTGATTTTCTACAGTGCCCAACGATATTAAATTGTTTCCACAATTAGAATATATATAATATATATATATATATATATATATATATATATATATATATATATATATATATATACTTCTGAAGAGTCTGATATTCAAAGTAAACGAAATTAAGGGCAAGAACGGATCTTGACATATAATGTGGAGTGTATATTCATGCAGGGTTGGAATGCAGGATATTCGGTTTTTCGATCGTTAAAGCAAATGCTCGAATAAACATTTTCTCTTGTATTTCTGTCAGAGACATGTAATAAGGCTTTGTAATTTGAGAAAACTTACATTGCTAGAACATTTTCCTTCAATCTGTCAATAAATAAAAGGAAATCCTTATATATATATGGCTAGTAAAAGTGAAACTGAATTTCTACAATGCCCAACCATATTAAATTGTTTCTACAATTTGAATATAATATATATATATATATTATATATATATATTTATATGTATGTGTAATAATTAGGAGCATAAACTATAATTAAGTATATTAATTAGCGTTAAACGGTCATTTTTATCTAATTCAGGAAGAAGATTGTTTTTCGCAGCGGAAGAGTTCACGGTCATCGATAATTAATTGCTCCCACGCGCTCAGAAATTCGTCGACAAAGGTACAGGCTGAGAGTTCCTGACTATACGCAAACATCACGTGGTGTTTTTCGCTCGCGAAAAGTGCAACGCGTTTTTAACAAACATATAACAAAGCAGAGTTTAGGGACATTTTTCAAAAAGTAGAACGCGCCTCTGTCGTGACCTGAGAGATGAAGAAAATGTCGACTTAGCTTGGTTAATTTTGTAGCTAACTAATGTTAAGTAATAAAGAAGTCTTTCAATCTTGTTTAAGTATTGGTTCTTTCACCGGCCTATTGTTTAATGACTGCCATTTAGAGTAATTAGTTTCGTAAATGGTACGCAGTGAAGGCCCTTCATATATATATATATATCCAATAATACCTTATAATAATTCTAAATGAGCTCTCATACTTGAACCTCATTTCTACGACATTCAATACGGCTAATCATGATCTTAACTATTGAAAATTCTATATTGGAAAGCATTAATATCTACGAAGAAGAACATAGATAACTAAGGAATCATAACTACAAAATGAAATTTTGAACCATACGTAGCTATAAATTTAATTTAAACTATATATAATTTTTGAATACACCCTACAGAAATCAACATATTATTGCACAGCCAAGTTGGAGAAGAATACGCCTAAGCATAAAAGTGAATGTTAAAGTACTAAAAATATATTTTCATTAGCTTTTCTGTAACGACGGTTCGAGTTTCAGTTATAATTATTAACATATATAGAGTGATAGGAGGAAACTGAAGGGGGATATATTGAATATTTCATTCCTATAGTATGTTATGGGAAAAAAGACATCATTTTCCCTTATTCTGAATCATCTGTTCCAAATACTACTTCTAAAACACATCATTATTTTCAGTCTATGCTCCATCGTTTAATAATATATTGTAGAATTCAGTCTGAAAAAATATCGCCCTACTATTGAAAATAATTGTATCTTTTGAAACGCACGGCGTAATATTTTTCCCTGCTTGAGAAATATATTTATTCTTTGAAAGTTAAAATTTTCTCATTTAAGATTTTATATGGGTATATTTAACCAGAACCTTTTTAGATACAAAGTGAAATATGACTCATGACAGGAGATGATGATTGATATAATGCCGACAAAGGCAAAATTTCACGCATTGTTATGTTTATGTATGACGTCAGTCACGATTATTCAGCCATGAAAAACATGCTTGGAAGCGAAGCATTTGACTGCTTAACCTCAATTTTCAGATGTATTCGACTGGATATTCCTGTAGCCGTGTTTTAGTAGAACCTTCTATATAATGTTTCAGCGAATTATCCTTAGCCTCCGTAAATAAATCTACTTGACAGCCTGCAACGTATGCTTTAAACCTTGACTCTAAAAACACGTGAATTTCTCTCTTTCTGCTGAAGGATTTAGAATATGTTTGAGCGTTTTACCAAAGATTTATATTTGGTTGAAACCCTAGAAAATATTTCAAGTGTAGTTCGTTTGATATTTTATTGTACAGATCAATTTACTTAGAGAATAATAGTATATTTTTAAAGCGAAGGAAAACCACATTTTAATGGTTTTGGGGGAAAATTCCATATTTAGAGTAACTGGGTTGAAAACAAACATGAAAGAAAAGTCTAATGGTATTTGACAAAAATATCTTTATCTATATATATTTTTTTTCGAGAGTTCGATATTCAAAGGAAACGAATCTACTAAGGGCCAGAAACGGATCTTTCCGAAGAATGCGGGGTGTTTTTTTTAATGTAGGGTAGGAATACAATATTCATTTTTCCAATCGTTAAAGCTGAGACTGGTATAATCATTCGCATCAGCAAAGATTCTTTGAGAAACCTGTAGTTCTACTTTGTTTTTTTTCTTACATTGTTCGAAAATATTTTTGTTCATTTGTCAATGTAAAATCCTTATACATATACAGACTATAACAATGGAACTTCATTTCTACACTTCCAAAACATATAAAACTGTTTCTTTAATTTGAATACTTACAAATATTAGAATTCAATTGGATGTCTTTTAATATTATTTACATAGGTTCGATTGGATAGCTGTAAGTTGCTTCTTAAAGTGTTGTAATAATGACTATTGCCCCTCCCCACATGGCCGGAAAATGCCTGATCAGTTCTCAACTGCAGGCATAGGAATTTGGCTCCGCTTTACAATCACACTACAAGGGTTTCAATCCGACTTTATTCAGGCGCCACCTCAGTTGTGACCGAGCATCCCAGTGGGTGACATCTGGAGGGCTTTTACCTTCTCCCACCCACTGACCTCATAGAAGAAGTTTCCGATATACGGATTTAACATGCCTATATCCGAACTAGACACGAAGGTATATAATGGCGTCTGTTCGAATTTGAACTGAGAACCGCTTATCCGAAGCCCAACACGTTTCCCCTAGGCTAACTCGGGCCTTCGACGTTGCCCACTCATTGTATGAATAGATTATTGCTTGCATTACACTGCTGATGTATCCCTGTCTTTTATAACTGCTTTAAGATAATCATTTGTTGCTTTTCGTATTTACAGAAAATTATTTTTAAACATACAAATATTTTTTTCTTATATTGTTACCTCGACACAGCTTCTTGTAAACTCATCAAAGGTTTAATCCTTCTTGTATTAAGCTATATTCATACCTGATTCTCGCATTTACAGTTTTCTATTTTTCTGTTATACTATAACGCTTCCATTTTTTCAATGCTAAAATGCAAAATCAGAAAAAAAAGAGCAGCGTTTATCTAGCTATAAGACAAATAAAAGTTATTCATGGAATCACGGAGTATGTGAGTGGAAGAAAGCAAAACGTAATATGTTTGAAAATTGCGCCTGTATTAAAATTAGTGTGGATAAGTGTAAAACCTTAAAATGATTAAAATGTCAGTCACTGACATAGTTTTAACCGCAAGCGTTAAAAATATATTGGCTCAACTACAATCGATTGTAGGGATTCGAATTGCACACCTCCAGTCTGAAGCATAACGTGTTGCTTCTAGGCTACCTAGGGCCTCGTTTATGTATGTTTGTGTATATATATATATATAATATATAATATATATATATATATATATATATATATATATATATATATATATATATATATATATATATATATATATATATATATATATATATAAATTCGACTTGGCAGTTTTATTTCTCTTAGCAATCCGTTGTGAATATATTTGGCAGCTGCCAGTGGTGTCCAAATTTGAAGTGTGTACATTAATTCGCTCCCCGTGGGGAAAAGATTGTGACTGCAGTGACATTTCATTGGCAGTTGCAGGAAGTGTACGGTGGTAAAATAACATCGCGTCAAGCTATCGCCAAGTGGTATCTCTCTTTCGAAAATTGTCGTACAGATATCGAGGACAAGTTTCTCCAATTTCGACGACAAATGAGAACGTTGCACGCTTGGATGAACTCATTCTTCAAAACAGACGTCCCACAGTAAACGAGATCGTCTCGTCTATTGACTGACGAACATAAAGTGCTACGATTTGAAAGTGCTCTCGCATTTTCGGAACGTTATCAACAGGCAGCAAATGCTTTTGGGGACTAAATCGGGTCCGGTGACGAGACTTGGGATCATCGTTTCGCACGTGGTATGAAATGCATCTTTCCCGAAAGAAATGTCGGACATTTCGATCCGCTGGGAAGGTGATGCGAAGGTGCGCTGTTTTCCGATAGAGAAAGTGTAGTGCATACCGAATTCTTGCCTTCTTGCAGTAGGATGCCACAATTAATGTAGCGTCTTATTTGAAACCCAGAAGTGGTTGCGAAAGTCGCTTACAGATCGACGACCAGGTAAAATTTCAAAAGGCATTATGCTCCTGCATGACAATGCGAGACCGCATGCGGCGACCCTAATGAGGGATCTTTTGAAAAAGTTTAAGTGGGAAGTGTGGAATCTTGCATCATGTGACTTCCATGTCTTAAGTCCCATGAAACAAGAACTTACATCATGACGATATCACTAAGATAAGGAGGTAAAAGTAAGCAACCCAACAATGGTTATCTCACCTTGGATAGCAATACCGACACAGGTGGCATGGAAAAATTGTTGCCACGCCCGCAACAAATGTTAAAATAAAGGAGGTGATTACGTCGAGAAATAGATTTTGTATCTTACATTTATGTTAGTAAAACTTTGTTCTATAATTTCAACCCTGTATTGTTTTTCCAACGAGTGCAACTAACTTTTTGACTGGCCCTTGTATATATTATATATATATATATATATATATATATATATATATATATATAATATATAATATATTTATATTATATACATATATATATTATATATATTATATATATATATATATATATATTATATAATATATATATATATATATATAATATATAAATATATTAATATACATACAATATATATACATATATAATATATATATTATATATATATATATACTATATATATATACATATATATATATATATACATATAATACATATATCTATATACATATATAAATTACATATATATTATATATTATATACATAATATACATATATATATATTATATATATATATATATATAATATAATATATATATATATCTTTCTCTTAATATTTACGGAAAACATGTGTCAGAATATATTCTGAATTTTTAGGGACCGTATTCTGAACCAACTACAAATAACAGAAATTATTTCATTAAAACAATTTCCTTTTAAAAAATGAACTCACACCTGAAAGCCATTATTGACGGAGTATCGAAATTTTACATAATACCTCACGTGAAAAGAAAACCTCAATGCATGCTTCATATTTCAAATTTTATATTTCGTTTCTTTTAAAAAGAATGCTGTCAGTTACAGGGCTGCGCTGTGTCAAACCGCTATCATGTGGACTGCAGGATCTGAAAATGTCTTACATGTTTCCTTTCAGAAGTACTCTAAAGAAAGAAAGAATGAAATATTCTACTCTCAAATTTGCAAAATAAACTCCCTTTCGGAGCTTTCTCAAAAATGCTCGGAATTCTTAGAAAATAAGAAAGTTATCGTGACGAACAAACAAATTGAAATTTTTCTGTACAAAGAAAGGTTTTTTTTTTTTTGTTTGTTGAGTGAGTACTACGGGATTTTTCGTTTCGCAGCATTGCAGATTTTAAAGTAACAAAGAAACAAACACACACACACACACACACACACATATATATATATATATTCATATACAAGCACACAGGCGCCGTGAATTATAACGTTAGTTCCTATACAACGACTGGTCTAAAGTCTCAAATGAAGACCCCCCCCCTCCCTCTCTTGAATGACATCTGTTTTTTATACCCCTTATAACGACCCAACTGATCATTTAATCCCAGTACAGAGTCTCCAATTCTATTCCACGACGTGGAGATTATTTTTCCAAGAATTGATTACCGAGTTAGGAAGCAACTTACTACTTAACCATCAAAGTTTGTTAACGGGAACTTAAAGAAATTGTATTTCTTCAGGGGGTGACAACTTCGAGGAATCCGGTTTGGAAAAAAGGGATAAACGAGGCTAAGTCTAGTTCCCATCGACTTGAATGAACGGTGAACAATGAAAACGTTAACCATACTCGACTGTTATCAGTCTAAGTGTTAGACACGTGGAATTGTAGGTTAGGACAAACTAAAACATTGCAGTTTAGTTGCATTTTTTAAATTCTCACTGCATAAATATAATATTTCTACAATTTTACGTAGCAGTATCATAATTTTAATGAAAATATTAAGAATTTTTCAATGCCTAGCAGTCATGAAGATTTTGATACGCAACAAAATTTCTGTGTGGCAGACATGAAGTATCTAATTTTTTTATTTTTAATGTCAAGTTACTGTCATGCCATATAATATTGAAAAATACTGTATTAACACGAAATTTTATATACCCTACTTTAAATATAGTATTTGTGGGATTTTGGAGATATGAAATCTAGGAATGTAAATTTATCATTAGTTGTCATGTTTGTCTGCGAAACATTTCATTCTGAATGTTCGTCTTGATGCATCAGAATCAATGTAACTTGAAAGGATGACAATAATGTATTAGGCTTGAATATGAGCAATTAAATCAACTTACATGAGTGGTTCATGATTAAAACTAAATTGCATTATTGATAGGTACTGCCGGTAAGTTATTCTTAAAATTAAATCCGCTTTTTAATATGTTATATTGGGTTAGTCAAAAGTTCGTTTGATATTATAAGGAACGTGGTTCTAGTAGAGCTTAGTTTTCTTGAATGTCATCCGAAAGAATTTTGTTAGATTGTTTTGTGATAGCTGTCCTATCAGCGTGAATTTGAAAGAAACGTTATCAAAATTGTTCATTTTTTATTTAGCCATATTAATATTAAAGATGGTAGAATATGAGCAACATTTTTGGTATATGACGCTTTTTTTCCAACAGTATAATAGTAACTGAAACGAAATAAAAAATTCACTTAATGTTTTGGGTAGATAGAATTATGCAGTTTCCTGAAACATGGCTGCAGGTAGTGGGAAAACGGTGAAAATGTTGTTCAATAATGTTATTGGTGAAAGTCAGATATGTCTGTTATTTTTACTTAAAAGCCCATTGAACTTTTTGGCCAAATTACTAAATTTCTAATTTTACATTGAAATGTGATACAAAAGAGATGTACTATGTCATGCTACTCCACAACGACGACGACAGCAACGAAAGACAGACACGTTTTGCCCCATGTGTCAGTGTCTGTCAAAGCCTCCACACCGCTAGGAGACGGGAGAAGAGGCAATATATTTGTGCATGCGCATAATCTTCTCTTTCTATTCTGATTGGTTGTCGAGCATGGCGGCAGGGAGAAAAGTTGAACTTTTCCAACTTGAAATCGCAGAGTCCAGAGACGGAGAGGAACCAGAGGAGAGAAAATTTGTTTGTAATACGCATGCGTAACAACGAAGATACATGATTTTCGTCTCCGTCGCCGTTGGTGTAGAGTGTGCATTAAAGCTAGAGCAATTTACTCAAAGACTGCACTGAAAGCAAAAGAAATAAAATTAATCTTAAATGAGGAAAAAAAAACACACCTGAATGGCGTTATTTAATTCATTTTCACCCTATAAAATAAGCAATTTAACCTCGTGAATTTGTATATCTTTTACACCCAGATGGACAGGTTTGACTTTATTTTGTAGGAAGCTTAATGTAGCGAATATATAGCAGAATTAGAAACACCATATAGAGACCAAATTTAGAAAATTATGGTTATTTGATGTCAGACATCACCTAGAGGCAGAATACAGATCACGTTACGTGAAAGTCTTATTTAAGAACTTTATCATCACTACATACATTTGAAAAAAATTAAAATAAGTATTTTTTGGTAAAATGTTGTGGTTATTTATATTTTGTCTACATATCTAAAGAATTATTTCCAGTACAGTGCTTAAAAACACAAAAAAACTTTATATTCGTTCAATCACATTACGTTTTTCCTGAAATTGCTTATAGTTTAGAGATAAAAGAATATCACCATCCTACTAGAAGTTATGGGACTAGTTTTTGGTTAAACATTTAGACTATATTAAAATATCGGAAACTGCGAAAGTGTCGAAAGCATTTTCTGCTTTCTTGGTAACTGTCATTTTTTTTTCTTCTTGGGCCTCTACTTTTTTATAATACTATCATCACCTGTATAACTATTTTCTTGCTTACATCTCAGTTATGGATTAAAAAAATCAAAATATTTCCGAACTATTCCTGCAAATGCAAAATTTAATAATTTCAAGAACGTCTGTATTAATTCATTACCTTTTTTTAATTACCAAAACTTCAGCATAATTCTTTTCTCGATGTGATCTTGAGACCATTTTCGTAAAACAAATTTCTTCCTTGCTTTTTCATCACTAAAAGCATTTTTTAATCTATTGAAGCAAATATTCAGAAGCTGAATTGTGTATTCCATTGGCTGTTTCGACTTCAAATGCAACCAATGTTAACTAATGAAATCGACCTTATTGGAGGGGTCGTTTCAACGAGAAAAAGAAACCTCTCTAGATCAGCGCTTCTTAAACTTTTTTTCATTCATGAACCTTTTTTTTTCATCGAGATTTCTTCGCGACACCAGGAAATAAGGGTATAATATGAAAATTTTCTCAAAAATCATTTATTTCTTTGATAAGCAATATGTTTATGAAATAAAGCATTATATATGAAACAGTAGTAAATAAATAAAATATATCTTAGATACTCGCGTCGGGAGACAAGAATTAAATTCATGCATCAGAATTAAATTTCGTGATCCCGAAATTTCGCTTTGAAATCCCAATTAGGGTCGCGACCCACAGTTCAGGAAACGCTGCTCTCGATGAACCCTAATTTTGAAGACCAGCAGTCAACGGGCTACATAATAGCATATTAGGAAGAATGGGCAAAAGCCAACGTTTAAATCTGTAAAAAAAGTGATTCACTTTGGATTTGGATTATCTGTCATGGCTGCATAGTCATTAAAAATATGGCCTGCTGCTCCGCTATTTTAATTCTGAAGTACGGAGCCAGAATAGCGTAGTGGTGACTCATTGGGTTCGGGAATGATGTGCTCAGTTCGAATCTCGAACGCCATTAAACGCCTTCGTGTCTAGGCCGGATAAGGAGACGTTAAGTATGTAGACCGGAAAATCTTTCTACGAAGTCAGTGGTTGGGAGAACGTACGATACCTCCAGATGAAGCCCCTATAGGTGGACGATAAAAATGGAGGTAAAACGTGGATAAAGTCGGACTACGGCGCATTCCTGGTCTGGCATGTTTCGGACATGAAAGCCTAAGTTACAACAACAACAAGAATTTTGAGATATCGGACAATAAGATGTCCTGTTATAGAATGAAGGTCTCACTTCATATTCTGCTAAGCAAGATATGAAGCTGTCAAGTTTCTTTAAAGGATTCTTTACAGGATGGGTGTGTCTTTCATTAGTTCGGCATTAGGGATTTCTTTGATTATAATGCCAATACAGAATGATTGATTTTTGGTTTTTGTTTGAGAACGATACGGTCATTTTTATTTTTCAACACGAGGGCTAATTAAAAGGGGACCTATATCTTAAAGCCGATTCCGAACTGGTACAAACATCCATTCCATTCGTGGGACTCGAACCCACAGGCTATGGTACCGAAAGCCAGCACCTTAGTCATCTGGACATCGTCCGGCAAATCAGGATGAATTGAAACTATTTTGGAAAAGCTGTTAGGAAAATTTCTTTGATTATTCAATAAAATTTCTAACAGATGAATATTGCTCACTTTAACATTGTTTGCATTTGCCAAAATCTAATCCAAATCCTGAAGTCTATTCCTAACTCTCTCGCTACGTCAAACGTTTTTTCGTCCAACCTACTTGAAGGAGACTCCTTTAGGAGTTGTAAAAGCGCTTAAACAATTTAAACAATCAACAATATCTATCATTTTCGAAAATGGAAGCAATTATCCTATAATGAATCTATTCTGTGTACGACAAATCGATGATTCGGCGAGTTGCGTGTATTGCACACGGAAGTCTAACGCGGTGAATAATGTATACGAATTCTGGATGCTCGTAAATTTATTCCTTATCGGGCATATGGGAAGTAGCATGAAACCAGGCATAAATTAAGATATCTGTTCCAGTGGTTAAATCGATGTATGTTGTAAATCTTTGTTATACTGGAATACCTTCTTTATTAGACTAGTTCACATAGAAACACGATTGAATCTGTTTTATAAGATTTATAACATCCAGGGAGTAGGATTCGTATAAATATATCGCTTTGTTTTAAAGGTATTTCTAAGTTTATTGTCTTTAAAAATTCTTAAAAAACACGCATACCTCTCTCAGATACATACATATATACATACATACATACATACACACACACATATACATATATATATACATATATATATATACATATATATATACATACATATATATATATATATATATATATATATATTATATATATATATATATATATTATATATATATATACACACAATATCCCCATTACATCACGCTCTTAAATTATAACCTGAAAGTGAAAATTAGCTCATATTTACATGGCTGGAGTGTCATAGGGACATGACAGTAATGTTACGGCCAGGGACAGGAGCATGGAAACAAATACAAAAAAAATAAAATAATTGTTAAATGCAATAAAGAAACAGGGCAATAAAAGAGAAGGGAAGAAAGCCATAGACCGGAACGAAAATTAGAGATAATGTTCGTAGCAATAAATAGAAGTGGAAGAGAGTGAAAATAAAAGAAAATTTATGATGGCTATAAAGCGGCCCACCCAACCTGAATCCAAAGCATGGGAAAAAGTTAAAATTGAGGGAGAATTTATAAATCCCGCCCTCGACGCGCATTGGTAAAAGGGGATTGAGGAGTGGCAGCACGGACGAATGGCGATGACATGATAATTTCCAGATAATCAATGGAAATTATAAGAGGCGGTGACATTAGTAAGAAAATATATGAAATAAAAAATAGTGTGAAGGCAGAGAGATAACCTGGGAAGTTAGAGTCTGTCAGAAGTTGTCGAGCGCCCAGTGTCCCATGCCGAGTGTCTGCGATAAACGACGGAGCCGTGTTCGGGTGAAGGTTCAGCCTGAAGGTGATAAAATTATATTTAAATGCAATCGGGCCAAACTTCTTAGTACATAGTTTATTAAAGCGAAAATGCATTCGTTCATTCCAGTAGAACGGCTATATAATATATAAATATATATATATATATATATATATATATATATATCGATAGATAGATAGATAGATAGATATGTAAGGAAAAACTAAAATATAGGGGGGCTTTTGTTAGGGAAAAAGGGGAACACATTCACAGACCAAATGAAACCAGAGAGGAGAGAAGGTGACTACTATATCTGCAGAGGTGTGTGACTTTAAAATTTTGTGTCTTTTGGACACGGGTTCTTCAGTGACGATAATATCAGAAAAATTATGTAAAAATTTAACTAATTTAAAATTCTAGATCATCAAAAAATAATTTTAAACCAAACAGATGGTCAAATCAATGTGAAAGATGTAATAACAACAAATGTCAGGATTGGAAAAATTCAAAAAGCAATAAGCTTATATGTTGTGGACACAGAGTTACCATATTTACTATTAGGTCTTAATGAAATAAGAAAGTAAAATTAGAAATTAATTTTAAAAATTTAAGGGTATATTAATGTAGATATGAAATTGAATTATGTTGTGATTATAAATTTAAAATTCCTAATGCATTTCATATACAAAATTTTGATAATTGTGGTGAAAAATGTAATGCTCAGAATTTAAGAAATTGTGATAATGTTGGTAAAACTTTTAAAAGTTATAACTGTGTTAAAAATGGTCATTCACTTAAGCAGAAATGAAAATGAATATGTTTGTTTTGATGAGTCAAATGTAAACAGTGTTTTAAAAATGATTGTGTGAAACAAAAAAAAGTGACTTAAACCCTAATGTGAGAGAACCAAACTTGAGAAGTGAGGATTTTGAAATTGAAAAAAGAACTGTAAACAATAATGTTGTGTTTAAGAAGGAATCAGGTATCCCCGATGGTACTCTGAATGTTCTTTTTAAAATTCCCAGTGATGTTTTGGAAAGTTTGGACCCAGAAAATATACCTGAGGACTGGTCAAAATTAGATTGTATTTTAGGGGGAAATTTGATAAAGTATTTTCAAGAGATAAATATGATGTAGAAAAAATAAATTAGAAACTCAAAGAGTCCACTTAACTTCACAACTTAAAATAGCTCTTAGACCTTATCGTTCCTCACAAACTGAAAATTTAGAAATACAAAAACAAATAAATGAGTTGTTAAAAGTCAGGATTTATTAAACCATCCCATTCACCATTTGCATCACCAGTGTGCTTATTTTTCAAGAAAGGAGAAGGAAAAACTCGTTTATGCATAGATTATCGTAAATTAAATTCAATCACAAAATTTGATTCAGAACCTATTCCAAGAATAGATGAAATCTTAGACCAACTGACCCATGCAAGGTACTTCTCAACACTTGACTTAACTTCGGGTTATTGGCATACTGCAATACATGACAAACACGAAAAATTAGCTTTTACTACTAATTTTGGACTATATGAGTTGCTCAGGCTCCCCTTTTGTTGGAAGCTCCCAAGTGTTTTCAACGAGCAATTAGACAAATTTTAAACAAGTATCAAATAAAATATGTACTAAATTACTTTGATGACATAATAATTTTTTCTCAAAATTTTAATGAACATATGCAACAATTAGAAGACATTTTTCAAATCTGTAAACAAGAAAATCAAACTAAAGAAATCAAAGTGTCAATTTGCAAAGAAGGAAATTAATTTCTTAGGTTATGAGGTGTCACAAGGACAATATTCTCCACAAAATTCAAACATTGAGACTATAAAAAAATTGTTACCACCAAAAATGCAAAAGAACTCCAAAGATGTTTAGGTTCCATAAATGTATATTAAAAGTTCATTCAAGATTATGCAAAGTTAAGATTACCACTCAACAAATTGTTAAAGAAAGATGTAAAATGGAACTGGTCCCCTGAATGTCAAATGTCATATCCAAAATTAAAAGATGAGTTAATTTCAAAACCAATTTTGACTTTATTAATCCAAATTATCCATGCCACTTCTACTTCGATGCCAGTCAAGAAGCAATATCTGCAGTTTTGAAACAAAAACATCCAAATGGGCAATTACACCCAATAGCTTCTCATTCCAGACAATTAGGAAAACATGAGAAAAATTATGCCAAAACTGAGCTTAAATGCTTGTCAATTGTTGGTTCGATTGACAAATATCACTGTTATTTACATGGCCAGAAATTTACAATACATTCAGATCACTCTGCATTACAATGGCTAAAAAATGTAAAGAATTTAACTGGCAGGCTATTTTACATGGTCATTAAAATTATCAATGTATGATTATGATATAGTGTATATTAAAGGAAAATGCAATCATGAGGCTGATATGTTATCCAGAAACCCTGTAAGTCATTTTGTTATTCAATATTGTTATTTCCTAAGCACAGATGAAATTAAAGGACAGTGGGATGATAATATAAATAACATTAAGTATAAAACAATTTAATGGGGTCTTAAATGTAAAAAAGAAAAACTTAGTCAAAATTGTAGTACCGCCATCACTAAGAGTAAAATTAATAAATTCAGCTCATGAAAAGTTTGGTCACCCAGGTGTAAAAAAGATGGTAAAGTTAATTTCCCCAATTTACTATTGGCTAGACATAATTGTAGACATAGCAAATTTTGTTCGTTGTTGTGAAACCTGTCAAAAGAATAAAAAAAAAACTCAGAAAAAGTTGGACTGATGGAGCAAGTGTCTGTGGCGAAAGAACCATTTGACTAAATTTCAGTTGATACTGTTGGGGGTTTCATTATTACAATTCAACAAAAAATATCTTCATCTTGTAATTGATCATGCAATCAGATATATATGGGCATTCCCGTCAAAGAGTGTAACCAGTGAAACATACACAAATTACTTGAGACAAGTTTTCAATATTAAGGTTCCAAAACAAGTACTCAGTGATAAAAATGCTGCATTCCCTTCTTCCAGATTTAAGAAATTTTTGAAGCATCACAATATAAAACAATTGCTGACCAGTTCGCATAGACCCAGTGTAACTGAAAGAGTGAAAGATGTAATGAAACAATAGTAGCAAAATTAAGATGTAAGGTAAATTCTTCTTCGAAAAAATTCCCTGGACAAAAATTTTAGAACAAGTGACTTCTGATATAGTAATCAACCCCAATCTGTGACTGATTTTTCCCCAAACTATCTTTTATTTGGAATTCTGCCATATGATTCATCTTTGTGCAATACAACTTCATTAAATTACCCACCAGTTGAGGAAGCTAGGAAAATCCCAGTGCAAAGAACAATTCAACACCATAAAATTAATAAACGAAGATATGATAAACATTTTGTTGAGTCAAATTTTAAAATTGGAGACTTACCTTTTATTTGGAATTTTATTGGAGTGATGTATGAAGAATTTAAATACCCAAATTCAAGAAACTAGATCCACCTTATTCAGGCCCCTATACATTTCTAAGTGAAATATCTAATGTAAATTTTGAAATTAACAGACCAAATCAATATACAGGAAAACCACCGACGTTGTACATTCAACAAGATTAAGTCATTTTCATCCACAAAATGAGTTTAAATTAAAATAAATTTGAGTTGATGCAGCATTTCTTGGGGGGAGGGGGTAAAATAAGGAAAGTTTTGTACTAATTGCAAATAAAATTGAAATTGTGAATTTTGAATGTTAATAATGAAAAAACTATGAAAATTAAATTGTATTTTTGAAATTATCGAAAAACTATGTTATGATTTGTATTGATTTTTATTTGACTTTAACAATTGTATGATATGAGTTAAAATTTAAAAACTGTTGAAAGAACTTTTTCTAAATCCGCAAAATCTGAGTATGTTGAAATATTTATCACTATTTTAGAATGTTTTGAATTGTTTTATAAGCTGAACTGTATGTGATATTTGCCCAATTATGACCAATCTCAAGCTCAGAGATGCATTTCTTTTGGTTTTATTTCATTGTGTTGTCTAAAATAAATACAAAAAAAAACTGTCTTGATTTAAACTCTGTACTAGAAAGTTGTTTATGTGATGTTTTGGATCTTCTGTGTCAACCACTGATTATGACAAATCTAATTCTTTTACCTTTTTTAACTTCCCTCTTTCTTGAAGTTCTATACTATCACCCACTTCTACCCACGCGTTGGAAGTCATCCCAATTACCTAATCATTTGTATATAAGCAATTCTACGTGTCAGTCACTTTAAGTGCTGAATTAATCCACAATAAACAAAATAATGACCAAAGACGGGCTGTGGGATGACCGCTCCTTTGTCCTCCGTTTCCTTCAGGTTTCTGTTGACCATGTTTTCGCCATTGGAATTCATGAACGGAGCCTTTTCCTCTTGGTTGTCTAGGTGTTAAATCCTATCCTTTTTCTGGAGTCAGTGAGTGAATACTGATCTCTTTTGAGCCTTTCTCAACCTAGAGTTTCAGTATCGTGCACTATACGCACCAATTTTTCAATCTAAATTTTGTTTAGAGTTGTCAGTTAAAATTAAGATGGGGGAAATTCTTGAACCTGCTCTCCTCTGACCCAACTAAGCACTTGTTCACTCAACTACACAAACACACACAAACAAAAACATACACCTTGAATTAAACAGAATGTACATAGATGAAGGAGTGGTACACCAGTACCTGAAGTGAATTGTATTACATAATGAATCTGTCATTATAAAAATTCAGTGTGGTAAATTGTCATTGAAAATTATATCTAAATGAAAATCGTAAATCAAATTATGAAGAAGTGTTGAATTTCATGTAAGTAAATTTCAAAATGTTGGAAAAGTTCTATAAGATAATTGAAATTGATGAAGGTTAAAATATGATGTGTTATAAATTGGATCCTATGAGAAAAGTCGAATTTGTTATAGTGTCAAATTAATGTTTTTGCCTATG